>CANYBF010569905.1:0-10979 GCA_948192965.1 Dalechampia spathulata | reverse complement strand
CGAGTCCAAGTTTAGGATGTTAAACCACCTAATTCTAAGTGATTTAATGCGTTTTAATTAATCCTAAGGCTTAGATCAATCAAAGTTGGTGTTTTGGATGTGTCAAATCACATTTTGGTTGCTGACGGCTGCCTAGGAAGTCTAGGGTTTTGCTTCAAATTCCGATCCTTAAGCCAAATGGCAGATTAGGGCTAAATCAAGTCTGCCCTCAGGGACATGTGTGATCGCACATGTTTTGTAATGAAACATATGCGAACGCACATGTTCATATGTGGAGTGTAATGGGGCATATGCGATCGCATATCCTCCCAAAAGTGCCAAATGGAACCCTAAACAGGCCTAGCCCGGTCCGAAAGGGCTATAGACAGTCCGAAAGAACCCTAAATGGCCCGGAATCAACTTGGAATCGATCCGAACCAAGGCTGGTCCAAAATTAGGGTGCGACATGTGCATTCTAGTTAGACCAAATAACATTTTTGGGGCATGTCATTTCAGCCGAGGGGATTCGAGTTGATCTAAATAAGATAGAAGCTTTTTTGAATTGGCCTATTCCGCGGAATATCAGTAAACTTTGAAGTTTTCTGGGATTAGCCGGTTATTATCGACAATTTGTTAAAGGTTTTTTGATGCTTGCCTTACCGTTGACAACACTGCTCAGAAAGGATATTTCTTTTAGTTGGTCAGAGGAATGCCAACAGAGTTTTGACAAACTGAAAGAATGTTTGACTTAAGCTCTGGTTTTGATTTTACCTACGCCGGGAAAGGCCTTTACCATTTATACTGATGCTTCACTTAACGGGTTAGGATGTGTTCTTATGCAGGATCGGAATGTGATTGCATATGCCTCATGACAGTTGAAATTGTATGAGAAAAACTACCCGACACATGATTTAGAGTTGGCAGCCATCGAGTTTGCATTGAAGATTTGGCGATACTATTTGTACGGGGAATTATGTTATATGTATAGTAATCATAAAAGCCTGAAGTATTTGGGTACACATAAGGAGTTAAATTTGAGGCAACGACGCTGGCTGGAATTAATTAAAGATTATGAATGCATGATTGATTATCACCCGGGTAAGGCTAATTTGGTAGCAGACACATTGAGTTACAAGATGATTGCCGGATTGAGACAGTCACCGTTGTTGTTAGTCTGTGAGATGCGATAGTTGAATGCCTCACTGATCCTATAATCTGACTGTATATTATCATAGTTACAGCTATAAATAAAACCCACACTTATAGATCAAATTCGGCACTATGCAACAAGTGATGAAGAGAACCAGAAGCAGTTACAGAAAGTGCAAACAAGTAGAACAACACTGTTTACAATAGATCACGATGGTAATCTGAGGCATGGAACGCATTTGTACATTCCTGCAGACACTGAGCTAAAGTGACTAATTTTAGAGGAAGCTCACAGTTCAATGTGTTCATATCACCCCGGAAGTACAAAGATGTATAGAGATCTGAAACAACATTACTAGTGGATCAGGATGAAAACTAAAATAGTGGATTATGTGGCTAAATGTTTAGTTTGCCAACGTATCAAGGTTGAACATAAGGTACCAGCAGGATTACTTAGTTTGTTGCCACTTCCAGAATGGAAATGGGACCGTATTACTATGGACTTTGTTACAGGGTTGCCAATGACGCAAACCAAGCACAATGTAGTATGGGTAATAGTGGATAGATTGATGAAGACAGCTCATTTCTTACCTATACGTATGGACTACAATTTAAAGAGGTTGGCAAGCTTGTATATAGATGAAATTGTACGGTTGCATGGGGTTCCATCCTCTATTATGTCAGACAGAGATCCACGATTTACATCGTGTTTTTGGGGTGTAGTTCAAAGAGCTTTGGGTACACAAGTATAGTTTAGTACCACTTTTCATCCTCAGACCAATGGGCAATTAGAGAGAGTAATACAAATTTTAGAGGATATGTTACGAGCGTGCATGATGGAGTGGAAAGGTAGTTAAGACCGATATATACCCTTAGTTGAGTTTACCTATAACAACAGTTATCATACTAGTATCCAGATGGCACCGTATGAAGCACTATATGGTTGACGAGGTCGAACACCATTACACTGGGATGAGGTAGGTGAACGATGGTTGATTGGTCTTAAATTAGTTCAACAGGCTGAAGAAGAGGTACAACTGATAAAGAGTAGGTTAAAATCCGCATCCGACAGACATAAGTCCTATGTGAATCTAAGATGATGTGACATAGAATATGGTGTCGGTGAGAAAGTGTTTCTCAAGGTGTCTCCGTGGAAAAGGATTGTGCGATTTGGGCAAAAGGGTAAGTTGAGTCATAGATTCATTGGCTCATATAAAGTTCTATAATGGATTGGATTGTTGGCTTATCGATTAGCTCTACCATCAGTACTAGATCGGATACATAATGTATTTCATGTATCAATGTTACGACGTTACAGATCAGATCCTTCTCATGTTATTTCAGTTGAAGCAATAGAGGTATAATCAGATTTAACTTACAGTGAAGAACTGATACAGATACTGGCCCGAGAAACAAAACAGCTACGAAATAAATAGATACAGTTGGTGAAGGTCTTATGGAATCACCACACCGGACAAGATGCGATTTGGGAACGTGAGTCTATGTTGAGAGAGCAGTATCCTCACCTATTTACTAGTAAGTTGGTAGGAATTTTGGGGATGAAATTTCTTTTTAGGAGGGGAGAGTTGTCACATCCATGTTAGAGACCCTAGGAGTTTTGTCTTAATGTGTGTGTATGTGTTAGATGAAAGGCAGGCTTGGTATTGTATTATGCCTGTGATTGAAGAATCGACTGGTGTATGTATGTTTGTATGTTTACATATATGTTGATGGTATTTGGTATTGAGATATGTATATCTATATTATTCGTGCACTGTGATGTATGTATATTAGTGTTGTTGTCACGTTACTGAGAAGCATGTCTTCTTGGTTGGATGAAAGACAGCTATTACATTTTTTAGAGGTGTATTAGGAGTGTTCTTTGGTGTGGTATTCGTTTTGGTATAGGCAGTGTGAGGGAATAGGCTTGGATTTAGACTTAGCATGGTTTTAAGCATTGGTACGGGCGTACCGGATCACCATACGGGTGTACCCAACAGGGTAATGACCGTATGAGCATGCCAAAAGGTGGTTTGGCCGTACGTGACCTCGCAGGAATTTAGGTTTTCCAGGTCGAATATAGACGTATGGGTGTACCATCCCTCGCAGGAAATTGTACTTGTCAGGAGTTTTAGTTTGGTACAGGTGTACCACGATCCATACGGCCATACACGACTTAGGTTTGATGAGTTAAAGGATAAGTATTATGCGTTCTTTCATTGTTTATCAGTTTTAAACCCTTTTAAACCCTCTTAAACCCTTATTAGCAGCTGAGGGAAAAGTGCTTGGTGGTTTTTGAAGAGTGAGGACTAGGAATTAAGCTTGGTGGTCAATAGAGACGGGATTATAAGCCTTCTATAAAAGTGTTTTGATTTCATGTTTATGCTAGTTTTGTGCGTATTATTATGCTTGGCTTATTTATATGCCTTATGACTCAAGTAAAGTCGAGGCATGACGTCTTGTGATTGGTTTGGTATCGCTTTGATACGATACGTTGCTGTTGATGCTTGATATGCTTGATTTGATGCTTTTCCTTGCTTCCTCATGGAAAGAATGTATGTTCTCTTATGATATGAGCCATGTTTACATGTGATGTATTTATGGCATGCATGGAGATGAAGGAGCATTGGAAAAGAGAGAAAAGATAATGAGTATTGAGGGCAGAGCTTAGCTCTGGGCATACTAGGTCAATGAATGTTTATGGGATTCCTTTGAGGAATCATTTAGATGAATGACCTCCCAATAGGGAGATGAGTCTCAAGACCTACCATAGGAAAAGGTGCAGGGCACCATACAGATATATGACCTCCTTTGGGAGATGAGTACCGGTACCTATCATGACCCAGTATGTGCAAAAGGAATGTGCACAAATATCGGGAAAACAAGAGTGGATGGAAAATGAGAGTGAGGAAGAATGCATACATGGTTGCATTCTTATTGCATGCTTGAGAAATATATGTTACGCTACTGATGCCATGCTTTTTGTAGCAGATCTATTGCTACATGCATTCTATGTGGTAAATGTCCTGGTTATATTGCATTCCTGGTTGTATTGCATTATATACTTGCTTATGTGATTACTAGCACTACTGAGTTTATCTCAGCGTTTGTCATTTGATGAACGTAGATTCAGAGCCTTCGGGTGAGCAAGCAGAGAAGGAATAGAGGTCGTCAGCAGAGATAGAGGGATCTAGAAGTGGTACTGGATTTTGAATCACACTCCGTCTCCTTTTGCTTGTAGCTTTATAGTTGTAGAGGCAGTAGTTGTCCCGTATTTTGGTGTATATGATGTATATGGATATTACTGTTTGTTATGCACAGTTATTCCTAATATATAATAAACAACTCTTGGTTTTATTGCTTGGCATGGTGAATGTATGATTGGATGTCCAGGGTTCTGGGATTATAATTCACACCATATATAGGGACGTGTCCCCATACAATATCTTTAGCATGTATCCCTTGTGGTATAGGCATCGGCTTTCTCTTGGGGGTCGCTGTCTATGCTACGGGAGCATGTCACTCCAGGTATGGGCTGGGTGTGACAATTTAACTGTATGGTTCTATGAACCCATTTCTTTACTGTAGGTCTCAAGACTTATCTCCCATAGGGAGCGAATTAAACTATATGATTACTTAAGGGAATCCATCATCTGTATGACCTAGTAGGTTTAGAGCATATAGCTCCATAAGCATCTCTCTCTTCCTCTTTCTTTTTTTTTCTCCTTGTACTTCTTGATGCATGCCATGATTATGCATGTATGATTCATGTCATTTCATGTTCCCAACACTTGATATACAAGTAGCAAGCTCATCATAAGAAAAATATAAGCTATAGACAATCTTAAAAGCAAGATACATCCTCCCTCTGGACCTTACTCATGTCCTCAAATAAGAAAAGAAGCAAATATTACAACTAACACAAACCTGTAGCAATACTATTGCTAACATATGCCCGTAGTCCCATTATTAACGATCATAACCTTCATCTTCAAGCTCTCACACCTTCTAGGTAATAAATAACTTTAACTCTGTTATTTCTAAGGGTTTAAGAAAGATAAAAATAAGGGAAAAGTGAGAAAAAGCTAATGTTTATCTGTTGAAAAGTCAAAAATAAGTTGCGTACAACCGTACCACATTCGGTACGCTTGTACCAAACTAAAACTCCTAATCCCCTATTTTCCTACGAGCAATGGTATGCTCATACCCCCATTTTGTACACCCATACCGTCTCATTCTTTCTAACAAGCTAAATTTCATGAGAGCACCGGTGCGGCCGGACAACCCTTTGGTACACTCGTATGGTCTCCAGAAGCCTAATACCACTTATCTCTCTTATCTGGTATGCCCATACAGAAATTCGTACGTCCGTACCACTCTCCCCTTCTCAACACTCAAGCCATTCTAAACCTGCTCACAAGGTACCTAAACCAAACAAACCTACAATATACTTCTAAAACATCAATAGCATTATTCTAAACATGGTGTTTGCCCCTTAAACTACAGAGAACTCATGCTTCCCAATAAGGCCGTAACATCCAAGCACAATCGTCATACTTCTTCTTCTCCTATCTAACATTCTATCATACACATTCACATTCCATCATAATAATCATACATCATACATTTTCATATAGCATACATAACTAACACAATCAAGAATCCAACCTCATTCTATAACCATCAATCAAATAAACATCAACATATCCACATACATGTACGTATAAATCCTATCATTCATTTATCAGTTCACATACATAGTGCAACACATAAACAGTGTCAATGTAGGTGTGACAACTCTCTCCCCTTAAAAAGAAATTTCATCCCGAAATTCTAACCTGGACTACTAGGGAATAAGTGAGGATATTGTTCCCTCATAATTGACTCTCTTTCCCAAGTAGCATCTTGTCCCGTATGATGGTTCCATAAGACCTTGACCAAAGGTATCTGTTTATTTCTTAACTACTTAGTCTCTCTGGCCAAAATCTAATTTGGGTCCTCACTGTATGATAAATCTGGCTGAATCTCAATTGTTTCCACTGGTATCATGTGTGATAGATCTGATTTGTACCTCCTTAACATTAAAACATGAAAGATCTTATGAATCTGATCTAACTTTAGCGGTAAGGCTAATCTATAAGCCAATGGTCCCACACTCTCTAATACCTTGTATGGTCTAATGAATTGAGGACTCAATTTCCCTTTCCGACCAAATCGCATGATCCTCTTCCAAGGAGACACTTTGAGAAACACTTTATCTCTAATGTTATACTCTATGTCTCACCTCTTCAAATCTATATAAGACATGTCTATCTACTGCTACTTTTAGTCTGGTCTTAATCAGTTGTACTTGTTCTTTAGCTTGCTATATTAGTTCATGGCCAATTAACCTTCATTCACCAACCTCATCCTCATGTAATGGTGTCTGACATCTTCTACCATATAATGCTTCATATGGAGCCATCTGTATACTGGATTGGTAATTGTTATTGTAAGCAAATTCAACCAACAACAAGTATCAATCCGATTTACCTTCCTATTCTAAAACACATGCATGTAACATATCCTCTAGAATCTGTATTACTCTTTCTGACTGTCTATGGGTCTGAGGATGAAAAGTAGTACTAAAATGAACTCTAGTACCCAAAGCTCTTTGGAAAGTACCCGAAAACCATGGCGTAAACTATGGATCTCTGTTTGATACAATAGAGGATGGAATCCAATGTAACCAAAAAATCTCATCAACATATAGTTCTGCCAATCTCTCTAAACTAAAATCCATACGTACAGGTAAGAAGTAAGCTATCTTCATCAATCTGTCCACTATGACCTATACGGCATCATGCGTAGCTTGCATCACCGGTAGTCCTGTGATAAAATTCATTGTGATATGATCCCATTTCCATTCCAATATTGGTAACGAACTAAGTAACCCTGCTGATACTTGATGTTCTGCCTTTACTCGTTGATATATTAAATACTTAGCAATATAATCCGCTATATCGTTCTTCATACTGATTCACCAATAGTATTGTTTCAGATCCCTGCACATCTTTGTACTTCCGGGGTGATATGAATATGTTGAACTATGAGCTCCTTCTAGAATCTGCCTCTTTAGCTCATTATCTATAGGAATATATGGTCATGTTCCATGTCTCAAATTACCATCATCATCCAAAGTAAAAAGTGTAGTTTTACCCTTCTGCACTTTTTGCAACTGCTTCTAATACTCCTCATCGTTGATTGAACTTCTCTGAATCTATTCAGTCAATGTTGGCTTCACTTACAACTATAACTGTGCTAGGATGCAATCAAATTGCATCATCAATGAAGCATGTAATTATTGCATCTCCTGTACTAATATCAACAGTGATTGTTTCAACCCATCAACCATCTTTCAGCTTAATGCATCTGCTACTGAGTCAGCTTTTCCCAAGTGATAATCAATCATACAATCATAATCCTTAATCAACTTGATCCAACATCACTGTCTCAAGTTCAACTCCTTCTGTGTACCTATATATTTCAAACTCTTATGATTTGTGTACATGTAGCATAATTCCCCGTACAAGTAATGTCACCAAATCTTTAATGCAAAGATGCTAATTCCAGATCATGTGTAGGGTAGTTCTTCTCATGTAGCTTCAACTATCTCGAAGCATAAGCAATCACCTTCCGATCTTGCATAAGAACACACCCTAAATCATTAAGTGAAGCATCACTGTAGATCATAAATTCTTTACCTGGCATGGGCAAGGTCAAAACCGAAGCTTGAGTCAAACATTTCTTCAATCTGTCAAAACTCCACTAGCATTCATCCATCCAAACAAAAGGAACATTTTTCCGTAGTAACATTGTCAATGTCATGGCAATCATAGAAAAGCCTTTCATAAATTTCCTATAATACCCAACTAATCCTAAAAAACTACGAACCTCACCGACATTCTGTGGAGTCAGCCAATTAAGCACAACTTCTATCTTGCTCATATCCACTCAAATCCCATCAGCTAAAATCACATGTCCAAGAAATGCCACTCGCTCTAACTAGAAGTCACACTTGGATAACTTACCATACAACTACTTCTCTAGCAATCATTGCAATGCTGATCTCAGGTGCCTATCATGATCTTCCTGAGTCTTCGAATATACCAAAATATCATCAATGAAAACCATAATAAATTGATCTAAATAATCCGTAAAAACCATGTTCATCAGCACCATGAATGCTGCAGGTGCATTCGTCAACCTAAATGGCACTACTAGGAACTCATAGTGCCCATAGTGAGTTCTGAAAGTCATTTTTGCTATGCTACCCACTTTCACTCGAAGCTGGTGATATCCCGATCTCAAATCAATCTTTGAAAACACTGCAGTATCCTTGAGTTCATTAAAATAGTCATCAATACGTGATAAGGGATACCTATTTTTAATCATTACCTTGTTCAATTGTCTGTAGTCAATACACATCCTCATCGTACCATCCTTCTTCTTCACAAATAGCAAAGGTGTGCCCCATGGTGAAACACTATGTCTAATGAAACCCTTATCTAGTAACTCTTGTAATTGTATCTTCAGCTCTTTCAATTCCAGTGGTGTCATGGAGATTGTCTCAGTACCCGGTAACACCTATCTCAAACTCCACTTCTCTTTCTAGTGGTAACTCTGACAATTCCTATGGAAACACATCTGGGAAGTCACACACTGTCAGAGTCTCTATCAACTGTACTCCCCTCTGTCTCACATATGTAATATATGCCAGTATCGCATCATAACCCTGTAGTAGCAGTTTCTGTGCTATCACAGCTGAAATCAATCTAGCGATCACTGATAGCATATTACCCCTTATCAATACTGTGGAGTGCTCTGAATGCTGAAGAGTCACTATCTTCTGCTTACAATCCATCACTACTCTACACTTTGCTAACTAATCCATGCCCAATATTATTTCATACTCATAGAAAGGCATCTCCACTAAGTCAACTAGGAAACACACATCATGAATGAGCAAAGGGTACTGTCTCTACACTCTATTAACTATCACATCCCTTCCTAGTGGACTTAGCACAACTATCTCATAGCCTAACCCCTCACATATCATCTCAAGCAAATGGGTGAATCCCGCATTAATGTAAGAGTGTAAAGAACCCAAATCAAACAAAACCAACGCATCATGATTAGAGATAAGAACATTGCCAATAACCACATCAGAGGCATGCTAATCATCATGTTGCACCAAGTTATATACCCTAGTAGGAGCCCCAATAGTCTGATTCACTGACCCCTGATTGGTACCATGACCTCCTCCATCACAGCCTCTCGCTCTACCTCTACCTCTCTCTGAACTTTGGGAACCTCTTAAACTAGATCTGGGCATTAGACTCTGCTGGTAGGTTCCACCTTCTGAAACAATATGCACTGGCATATCATATCATGTAGGACACTCTCTTGCATAATGGCCTATACCACCACATCGATAACACAAGTTTGTACCCATCCGATAAGCTCCATGATGCACTCGGCCACAGGTACAACATAAACTCGGTCCCATGCTTGAACTACCACTGTGGAATCTAGATCTTCCACTCTGGGTGTGTCAGGGTGGCAATGGTCTAACATCAACTAATCATGGAGAAAAGGAACCTCTAAACTTACACCTCTTCTGAAATCTAGATGAAGAACTCAACCTACTAAATGGTCTCCTTAAGGATTCAGACTGAGCACTCTCTTCTTGCATCATACACTCTTGGCTCAGTGTATTAGCCATCAATGCTAAAAAATCCTCATAATTACAACCCTAAACCAATGCCCTAATCCAAAGGTTTAACCCTTGTTCAAACCTCTTGCATCTCTCCTAACAAGAAGTCAAAATATTTATCATATAATAGGCTAACCGTGTAAACTCCTTCTCATACTCTGTACTGACATGTTCCCTTATTTTAAGTTGAGGAACTCATGTAGCTTTTGATTTGTATAGGCAGCAGGTATATATTTCTGCTGAAACTCCCTTTGAAAGTCATCCCATGTCAGTACGGGAGGGTCTTCCATACTCTGCGGAATGGTCTTCCACCACTCAAGGCATCATCTTGTAATAATGAAATAGTATACTCAAACTTCACTATCTCAAGACATTTCAATTGATGTAGCACCCTCTATGTCTACTCTAACCACATCTCTGCAACATACGGATCAGTTGCCCCAACAAAATCTATGGGTTCATAAGATCTCATCTTCTTGAAGTCCATCTTGTACTCCTCTCTTGGCTCTATTGGAGGTGGAGCTAAAGTGACAGGTAAAGTCTGACCCTATATCTATAAGTAACGAAGAAACTAGGCAAACTCAGTTGCCATGGGGTTTACAGCTGAAGCATTTGACCAATCAACTTAAGGCACCCTCTCACCGGGTTCCCCTGTCTCTCCTATCTCGGTTGCCTCTCAACTTTATCCCTTGTATCTCATGCACTCTCTTGGGGATTAAAGTTACCCCCACCTTTCTCACTAACAATAATAGATCAATCTATCTGTGAGGAGTAGCACATCCCGGACGTGGGAGTACTGCATGCTGTTCGGTGTTAGATGCCATGGTGCTTGCTCCCGAGTGATTTAAACCATGGTTAACCTGCAGGACCTAGAGAGATCGTGTCGAGAAATGCTGTGGAGTCGCCACCCAATCCATTTTACCAGTTCGATTGAGTGATTAAAATGAACCGAGAAATTAAACCTGAGCCTTCCTGTATTGGAAAGCAGCCCGAATTTCTTCAGAGTTGGGTTCGGGATTTCAATTTTATTTGTATTCCGTATTATTATATTCACTTTATCTGATTTTAATGAAAAGTCAAATCACATGCAATTTAG
>CANYBF010569812.1:0-15514 GCA_948192965.1 Dalechampia spathulata | reverse complement strand
CCATGTTATAATTTAACATTTCACATGTCATGTCACATGACATAAGCACATTCTACTACACATGTCATGCATATGCCATGTCATGCATCATCTCACATGCCACGCATTTGGTATGTTACACATATAACATGTCATTCATATGTCATGTATTACATCATCATACATATCATGCACACGATATGCCATACATCATTCACATGCCATACATATGGTATGCCATTCATTATGCCATGTCATATATATCTATGCCATGCATTATTTCACATATCATATGTATGATATGCCATTCATCCCGCATACGTATTGCATATGCTATACGCCTAACGCTAAAATGAACCAAAAAACGTTAACGCATAATGCAATACGCTACTTGCCATAATATGTGCTTACATATTAGGTTGCCATATCATGCATATGATATGTCATACACGCTCAAATGTCATGCATATGCCATGTTAGTTTTATTGCTATATCATATGTCACGCATATGTCATGCCATCTAAATGCCATATAGCTTTATATGTCATTTTACGTGCAACTTTGCAATGCCAATTCACATGACGCGCTGTGTGTTTAAATTTACGCTCGCATGCTTGCCTGCTTAGGACAATTAATTCCAACTATAATGGTAAAATCGATTTTGGAAACTCATAGAATAGATCTCCACCACCCGAACCCAATCTCTGAAGGGTTTAATTGGCACTCATGCTATGGGTCGGTTGGACCAATCCGGAACTATCCGGTGGTGACTCCCTTGCGACTCTTTCGAGTCTGTATCATTCCCTAAGGGAACCCTTTAGGAAGACTGCGCTTTCACTCCAAGTGTGGTCCCTGGTCTGTGACTTTTGCAAGCCTCACTCTGGGCCCCGGCAGAAACTGGCGCTCACAGTGACAAACCATTTAAAACCCAAATATATATATGATTATGCATATACTACATAAGTGCAATGAGTATGTAACATTATACTTTATCTTTGGGTATTATCGTAATTGCATACTTACATCGTAATTAATATAAACACACATATTAAAGTAACTACCTAGTCATACTCCTCCAATAACTTCATCTTGCCAGCTGCAAATCTCGCTTAGCCTCTACTTCTATCAACTCTATGATTTGTGTTCAATAAAATGAACACTGAGTATAAACTCAATGGTGTATAATAAATGAAAATAGAATTAATAATATGATATGAATCATCATAAAAAGCAAGATCAACTACCTTTTTCGCTGAATAAATAGAGATTAGTTAATAAAATAACATTTTCTTTTCTTTTTTTAAAGTACAATGATTATACATCATATTAAAAACAATATCACCATTTAAAATAACATTTGATGAGATATAAAACATATAAACCATTATATGAAAAATGGAATCAAATCATATACTCTTAATTATAATCATATCATTATCATCATCTGAGATATCCTCTATCTCAATCATAAGTTACAGGAAACTTGTAACCCTAGTCTCAATCCCACCCCGAAGGTGGCTAATCTCATATGTCTGGATTACAAGTTACAGCAATGAATCACTGTAACCCGAATAGGAGATGGGTCTCAATCCCATCCCTAGGTGATCATATACTATAGTGTGCACACCTCTCATTGGGGAAGGACCAAATATCTCAACCTTCGACCCAATGAGGAATATCTCATCATCATTTATCTGTCTCACTGTACTTTGTCTGTTACTGATTATGAACAAATATTCTCTCTTCAAAAACATTTTATCAAATCAGAGTTAAATCAAATGAAATCATTCAACATCAACTCAAAGTCAATCATTCAAATAAAACACATTTTCATATTAAAGAATCCATAAGCAATGTGTACATCAACTCTGTAATTAATCATAGAAAACAGACAATTAAACAATTATTTCAAATAAAATCATTTTTAAAATACATACATTTTATGTTTATTATGCATGCAGCTCTAATGGGATTTCCTTTCCATTTCCTTTTCTTTCTCTACTTCACTTCTTTTATCACCTTCAACTATAATAATAGAATATGGCAGAGTTATCAGAATAAACGTTATAACCTAACTTTTTCAACTACTATAAAAACTACAAAGTAACCAGAATCCACTTCCCACTTCCATTCATCATACTAAAGTAAATCACTATTTAAATCATCCTTAAACACCTTCTTCACCTGATTTAACTACTTATCCAAATTACAGAATTCTGATAGAGTTTTAATAGAATTTTATTTGTAATTCGGATATCCTAAAATCACATCTTCCAATTCTACAAATCCACTTGTAGAAAACATAATTCCCTTCCTCTAATACATCATTTCCATATCCCTAATTCATAATTTAACATAATTTACAACATATAATACAAAAATCTCAAATTAAAACACAATATACAACTATTTACTCCTTCAATATCCAATTCACCTAAAATTTTACTCATTACTCATCAAATATCATACATTCTCAATCATTAAAACACATTGCCATCATCACACCCATTCAAACAAGATAAATGCCATAAAAACCCACAATAGCCAAGAATTTCCATCTTAATTAATATTGATTTTTCTTGAATTTTATTCTCTTTTAGAACTTTAAATCATCATTTTTCATTCTAATTTACATTAATACACATTCATTTCACATAAAACCCTTCACATACTTGCAAACCCCTCTTTGGTCGAATATGTTAGTATATATTTTCTTCATTTCACTTTCTTTCTTTCATGTTTCTTATTAGAATCATTAATTTTAACAAATTTCCTTCCATTATCCTTCATTTAATCAAACTAAATCACATTTTCATAAGGAACCATACTTGGTCAAATTCTTCATTCACCATAAGAGTCATTTCACATTATTTTAATTCAAACCAAAGCTTAATTCATAGTAAATACATGTTATTCTATCATATTCCATCATTAAATCAACTTAAATCTATCTTAATCAAGAAATCCCCAAAAATCCTTAATCTTTCACTTACTACCACAAACTTATTCTTCAATTTTCCTAAGGTAAAAGTTATACCAAATGATGGAGAATTGACAATTACTCATTTTTCTATGAAAATCTTTAAAAAATTTCTTGAAAAATGGTTAAGAAATTACCTTATAAAGTGATTTTCTTCTTCCTCTTCTTCCTTCTAAACAATTCAACTTTTTCTCTCCTTTTTCCATTTTTCCTTACTTAATTTAATAAATCTAAGACTTATAATTAAATTAGACATGTGTCCTTTGTAAAAAGTACCACTTTGGCCCTTAGATATTTGGAAAATTACACTTAAAGTCCTTAAACTTTCAATTTTACCATATAGGTCCTTTTCATAAACCTTGAATCATTATATATCAATCCTTCAACTTTAACTATTAGCAATTTAGTCCTTAAAATTGGACTTTCTAATAATATGCATTATCATTATCTTTCTTCATGCTTAAGTTATTTCTTTTAATTACATTTTTATGCATTCTTAATTGATTTGATAGCATATTATATGATGATTTGCATATATCATTTTCATGCCTTAAATTTCATTCATGATTTGCATATTTAACTTTTATTCATTCATTTCATTCATATTTCATGTAGTTTTCATAGATATTTTACATAATCTAGGAATTAGCTTTATGTAGATAGATTTGTTTGTATATATTAAGTTTCTTAGGTACTATTTTGTAGTTGAATCATAGTTTTAGGCATTAGAAGTTTATTTCTCCTTATTCAAGCTTAGAATTTAGTTTTTTTATTGAACCATGTGAGTCCTACATGACTTGTGTAGGTCTTAGCTCCTTAAAATTTCTGTGCTATACATGATTTCCCCACCTTATGTGAGTCTTACATGAGTTATGGATGGCTTACATGAGTAATGTATGACTCAACCATTTGATTTCTTGTGTTTTCTCATTCCACTAGAACCTTACATGAATCATGGATGGCTTACATGACTCATGTACCATTAGGTCCTCTCCCTTTTATATGCATTCAATTTCATTCAAACTCTACACGACTCGTGTATGGCATACATGACTCGTGTAGAGCATTCTTGGCTCAATTTTTCACTCCTTTTTATGACCATTAGATCATGGAATGGAAGGGGTAGGATGGATTAAGCACTTTACAAAGGGAATAACATCATATGTTTAGTTTTAGAGGGGTTATTCGGTGATAGCAGGAGAAAAAAAATTAAGTTTAGAAGAAAAGAAGGGAAAAAGCTAAGGTTTGTGAGATTTAATCCTTATAACAAGCTTTTAATATATTTCTGCAATAGGAATTTATCAAGATACTAAGAAGACTTGCTAAAAAGTTGGATTGGGTGAGTTGGAAGACTCAAAGTTGGAAGCAGCAATGGAATTTGATCTCAAGTTTTCACTAGTGTTATCTCTCTTCTATCTCTCTTCATTTATTGAATAGAACTTATGGTTGTAATGTATTTTAATTACTTTATTTGGTTATTTCAGTTTTCCATTTTAATGACTTAATTAAGGTCTAGGGTTGAATGTTATGAGGTTGCAGTCTTAACTTTGTCTATGAATCAGTTGATCTTCATGTTTTCATATGGAAACACCTAATTATGACACCTAGATGAAGGAGTTAATTTAATTAGGAAACTTGAGTGTGTTATCAAGCTTATAACTGAAATAGATTTAATAGTCATGGAAGTAATCTATTATTCTATCATCAGTAGATAATGATTTTTTGAAAGGAAGGTTTTTATATAGAACATTACTTTGATGATTTAACAGAATTCATTAATGAGTTATTTTAACTTAATTTTCATACATTGACCCTAATAATCAATGTAACATATGTAAATTAATCTTTAACTTTGATATTTAACTAGCTTAATAAACTCTTATGATACTTTTTATCTTGATATCCTAAATAATCAATGAAATTATTGTCTAATACTTGATTACCATCAATCCTAGAGAATAATACCCTTATATTGCTGTTGTGACCTATATTCTTGTGATGGTATAATTAAACAATAAGGACTATAAATGTAAAGCTTATTGAATTATTATGCATGAAAAATTAACTCTATTTTTATGCCAACAAGTTTTTAGCACCATTACCGGGGATTGATAATTGTTAGTCAATGTTAGTAACTTTGAGATTAGTTGATTGATTTAAGATTAGATTTTTATTTAAATTTTTATGTTACTAATTGTAAAATTTCTTTCTATTTTTAGGTAATATCCATATTCATATGAGGGTAAAGTTGGACAATGTAAGAAAAGACATAGATCCAGAAATAAAGAGAACATTTCAAGCAAGACTTAGAGCACTTAAAGAAGCAGATGAAGAATTTGAAATGGAAGCTGACAAGCCACTCATGGACTATGTTTTGCCTAACCCAGAGGGTGTTCAACCAAGTATTGCTAGATCATCAGTCAACATTAATAACTTTGAACTAAAGCCCAATTTAATTCAAATGGTGTAGAATTTATCATATCATGGCTTTCCATCGGAGGATCCCAATGAGCATCTGACCATGTTCCTAGTGGTTTACGACACATTCAAGATAAGTGGAGTGTCGGAAGAGGCAATCAGACTCAAGAATTTTCTTTTCTTACTTAAGGGTAAAGCCAAGTCATGGTTGCATTCAAAGCCATGTAACATGTTCACCAATTGGACTCAGTTGGCGTAGGTGTTTCTGACAAAATATTTTCCACTGATGAAGACAACCAAGCTGAAGAATGAGATTCTTATTTTCTCTTACTAGGAGAGTGAATCACTTCACGAAGCCAATGAGAGGTTTAAGGATCTTCAGTGTCAATGCCCACATCACCCAAATATGAAGAGCATTATAGATGCAGTAGTAAGGGGGTCTTTCATGGGATGTACTCTGGCAAATTCTAAAGCACTGATTGAGGAGATGTCAGCAAATTCATACCAGTGGAATAATGAGATAATTGGATCTAGAAAATTAGTAGTTCATAATGTAGAGGCAATCACAATGCTGAATGCCAAATTTGATGCCCTGGTGAGTAAGCTAGATAAGCTGGTGGTGAATAGTATCAATACAACTCAGATGCTAGGTTCGATCAATTATGAAGCCTATGGAGTTTTCCATGCTAGAGATTGTTCCTTCACAAGTCAAGGGTAAGCAATAGGAGAACAAGTTAATTTTATTAGTTAGAATCAGCAGCAGCAGAGCTAGGGTAATCAGAACTAGTAAGGGAATCCTTTCTCTAATTCTTATAATTCAGAATGGAGGAATCATCCAAACTTTTCCTGGAGAGACCAAGGCTCTCAGGATCAGCAACAACAGTCAAGGTAACATCAACCCTACATGCCTCCTCCAATGAAACAGTCATCAATTTATCAGCCTAAGGCTAATCCATAACTGCAGCAACCATAGAAATCCAACCTAGAAATGATGATGGAAACTATCTTATAGAACCAGAAGGCACAGGATGATAACATTAAGGACTTATCCTCTTAGCTAGAGCAGCTAGCCATACATAATAAAATGCTGGAAAGTCAAATTGCCCAGCAGGCTAGTTCCTCCAAAGCCTCAGGGAAGTTACCAGCGTAGCCAGTATAAAATCCTAGGGAGCATTGCAATGCCCTAGATGTTCAAGTTGGGTAAGGAGCATTTGGGGGAAGTTTTGATGGTTTAGTGGATGTGGAGGTTCGAGAAGAGAAGAGACTGATGATTGAAGTATAGAGAGAGAATGTTAGAGGTGAAGAGGAAACCCAAACGCTACCGAGTAAGGGTAAAGAGAAAGATGATGCTCCAAAGCCTGTGAGCAAACCTTATATACCGCCTATGCCATTTCCACAGAGGCATACAAAGGTAAATCTAGAAAAGCAGTATGCCAAGTTTTTGGATGTAATTCAGAAAGTCTAGATTAATCTTCTGTTAACAAAGGTATTGAAGGGGATGCCAGCCTATATGAAGTTCTTGAAAGAAATCATTAATAAGAATAGGAAGATCGTAGAAGATGAAATAGTAGCCTTGATAGAAGAGTACAGTGCAGTCATCTTAAATAAAACACTTTCTTCAAAGCTGAAGGACCTAGGGAGTTTCTCTATCTTATGTCAGATAGGGGAGGTGGCTATTGAGAAGGTGCTCTATGATTTAGGGGCAAGTGTCAGTGTGATGCCTAACATGATTTTGAGAAAATTGAAGGTGGGTGATATGGTGCTAACCAAGATGACCTTACAGCTAACAAACCAATTAATAAAATATCCTTTGAGGGTTTTGGAAAGTGTATCGGTGATGGTGGGAATATTTACTATTCTAGTCAATTTTATCATACTCAACATGGAGGAGGATGCAAAGATATCGATTATATTGGGCCAACCATTTTTGGCTATAGCTAGAGCGATCATAGATGTTAAGAATAGAGTACTTTCATTGATAATAAGTGAAGAAGAGGTTTCTTTCAAACTGTCAAATTTGATGCAAAAGCTAGTAAAATAGGAAGGAACATGTCTAAGGATTAATGTTATGGACCAATTGGTGAACGATATGATGATGAAAACTTTAGGCTGCCATTATGATCCTTTAGAACTTTGCTTGCTTAGGAAAGTTAGAGAAGGAGATTTATCAGAGGAAGTGGTGGTGTGTTTGGATATGTTAGACTCAACACCAAAGTTCAATCCAAAGAAACCAATGAAGATTAAGGCACTAGAGAGCAGTAGGGAGCAGAAGCTGGATGCACCTCTAGAAGTGGAACTCAAGGAACTTCTGAGCAACTTAAGGTACATATTTCTTACATCTAATTCTAATTTTCCAATGATTATGAATGCTGGGTTAGATTCTATAAAAAAGACTAAGTTGCTACATATGCGTAGGCAATTTAGAAAAGCTATAGGTTATTCTATACATGAATTGATAGGCATACATTCATCATTTTGCATGCATCACATTATTCTTGAGAATAAGTGTAAACCTACTATTGAATGCTAGAGACATTTAAATCGTAATATGAAAGAAGTAGTTAGAAAAAAGATTGTAAAATTACTTGATGCTGGTGTTATTTATTTGATTTCAGACAGTGAGTGGGTTAGTCCTGTTCATGTTATTCCTAAGAAGGGTGGGGTGACCATTGTCAAAAATGACAATGATGAGTTTATTCCAACTAGAACCATCACAGGTTGGCAGATGTGCATAGATTATAGAAAGTTAAATAAAGCTACTAAGAAAGATCGTTTTCCATTGCCCTTTATCGATCAAATGCTAGAGAGGTTAGTTAAACATCCTTATATGTGTTACTTAGATGGTTTCTCAGGAGTTTTCCAAATCCTAATTCACCCCAATGATTAGGAAAAGACTACCTTTACATGTCCCTATGGAACATTTGCTTATTGGTGTATAACATTTGAACTGTGTAATGCACCAACTATATTTCAACATTACATGATGGCCATTTTCTTTGACTACATTGAACATATTATGGAAGTGTTTATGGATGATTTCACTATGTATGGTGCTACTTTTGATGATTGTTTGAATAACCTGAGAAAAGTGCTTGAAAGATGTCAAGAGTCTAACCTTGTTTTGAATTGGGAAAAGTGTCATTTTATGGTCAAGGATGGGATTATCTTGGGACATCAAGTTTTGGCTTGGGGAATTGAAGTAAATAAGGCAAAAATTACCATGATTGAGAAGCTGTCGTTGCCTACATCTGTTAAGGGTATTAGAAGTTTTTTAGGGCATGTGAGTTTTTATAGGTGGTTTCTTAGGGACTTTTCAAAAATAGCAAGGCTTCTCACTCATCTTCTATCCCAAGATGTTCCTTTTGTTTTTATTGATGAATGTTTGAGTGCATTTAATAGATTGAAAATAGCTTTAATTTCTGCTCCAATTATTCAACCCCCAGATTGGAGCCTTCCATTTGAGGTGATGTGTGATGGAAATGATTATGCTTTGGGAGCCGTTCTAAGTCAGAAAAGGGAGAAGGAATTTTAGGTAATATACTACACTAGCAAAACTCTGGATGATGCACATGTCAACTATATAACTACAGAGAAGGAGTTCCTAGCGGTAGTGTTTGCTTTGGATAAATTTTGGTTGTGTCTGATGGAGTTCAAGGCAGTTGTCTATATAGATCATTCAGTAGTAAGAAACATCATCAGCAAGAAGGATGCCAAGGCAAGGTTGATTAGATGGGTACTCCTATTATAGGCGTTTAATGTAGAGATCAGGGATAGAAAAGGAGTAGAGAATAAAGTAGCAAACCATCTTTTCTAAATTAGAACAGGGGGAAGATAGCTCAGATGATGTAGTGCCATAAATCAAAGAAGAGTTTCCAGATGAAAATTTATATGCTTTAGATGACTCGGTGCCATGGTTTGAAAACATCATGAATTATCTTGTCTGTGATATTCTTCCATTGGAATGCAGTTAGCAATAGAAGAAATAGTTCTTGCATATAGTCAAAATCTATTATTGGGATGAGTCGTTTCTGTCACTCCTATACCCCAGGTGTAACATGCTCTTGTAGAATAACTAATAACTTCCTAAGCATTAAAATCATCAATTATCCTAAAAGGGATGTAGGAAAATTTTTCACAGTATAACATCTATTACATTACTATTATATGAGTACTTGAACTCCATTACCATCTATAAAAATTGATATAAATATTACATAATAATATGAACACATCGTATACATACATCATTCATCATATGTCATCCATCAAGAATGTAACATTATATAATAACCCTCTTTGTCATATGTAAATATAATATAATAAAGTATCATGGTATTGTAGTTAACCACATCGGGGTCTCACCACCAGGGTACTATTACCACTATGATTAATAAAAGAGCTACATAATGTAAAACTGCCTCGGAGTATGTTACATTCATCCAATACCACTCTAAGAATGAGATTTTCTCCAAAATCTGACTCCCAATTGATCGTAGATCAATTATCAGTATGTTCACTAATAGGTCTTGATCCTGCATTCATTAAATGACAAACGGTGAGTATAAAACTCAATGGTTCTATAAATATATGTACATGACATGACCAAATTTTAAAAGAATCATAATAAAGCCATTTCAAATTCAACATTCATGTATCATTGTACTTGTATCAAAATGTAACATATTACGTTGTACCATGTCTATAATAATTCATATATAGTGTAAAGATAGGAATAGATATTGTATAAGTATCCCTGTAACTTTCCTGTAACCATTTTGGATATAACAACATCATAGCATGTATATTTATATAATAGCACAATTATAATGCCTCACCATTAACCATATATGAACCTTCATGAATAGTACATGTCAATGATGTAAATGAGAATGCAATCATGCTTTGCATTCTCCCTTTCATTTTTTGTAATGTCTATAAAAATGTGACCATGTTCTGCATTCGTGATTGTGCACAATTCGTACTGGGTCTTGTATGTAGCAGTACTCATTCCTGTAGGAACATATAAATCTGTATGGTTTTGTGAACCCATCATCAATTTGTGGTTCCATAAGGAACAAATTGTATGATTCCTTGAGGGAATCCATCATCTGTATGACCCAGTACATTAATAGCATATAGCTCTGTAAACATCTCTTTCTTTTCCTTTCCACCTTATAACTTCTTTATGACATGCCATGAATATGCCTTTACGCTTGTATGGTTTATGACATGATATGTGAATGATGCTTAAATAATCATGTACAATATTGATAATATGAGAACATTGACTATATAAAGTCATTCTACTGGTACTATAAGTATTTAAGCATAAAACATCATTTTAGAACCTTACATAGGATCTTGAAGTGATAAGCACAAACTTGTGGTAGTGTTACCCCTATCATGTTCTTGAGGAGTAATATGTGTCTCTTTGGCCATACCTGTATCATTTCCATTTCATATCCCTTTTAGTAAAGCCATTTATTTCATTCAAGTATTATAGTACCTTAGGACATTTCAATCCATTCATAACATTCATCATAGTTTCACATTGATTCATGAAGAATAAGTAAACATGAATCCATTCCATTATATATCACACAATAATGATAGTGATCATACAATCATTTCGGCCAAGTATAGATGACTAGTCCTTAATACATGTAAAATTTGTATTTATGTATCATTAGTTACCCTTTTATACTATTTTATGGTATAGCATGATTTATACTTTAACTCTTTCATGCCTTCATATTGAAGTCTTTAAGTAGCCTTATTTATTCATGAGAACATGTATATAATAGATCTTAACCATTTTGGCATGCATAAATTACCAAGGAAATTCATAATTCAACATATCATATCTAGCCCTTTTTGTCACACCCTCATTTTTAGCACTTACAAAATTACTGATTTGAGAGATGAAAATTATTTTTATACGATCAAAAATTTGATGATGATGTGAAATTTTGGAAAATTACATATTTCGAGGTGATAGTTCATAAATATTATGATGATGATAAGAAATATTTATCGAGATTAAGGAATTATGATAATTTGATAGTAGATTAAGTCAAATACGTAAAATAAATTTAAGCGTATTTAATTAAGACGATCGATTAAATGCATGTACATTAAGGTACGATAATTTACATATGCATGAAAATGCCTGCAATTGAGAAAATAAGATTAATTATGATGGTATTTTGAGTATGTATAATTTAATAAATAAGTATGATTAAGGATCGTATAAATAAAATTATATGTATGAAATATATACGTGTATAATTATATGTATAGATATAAATAGGGATTAGTGATTAATGGAGTGTATTAATATAATTCATGAATATTAAATAAGTAATTGGAAATAATATTTAAGTATTAATTATACATATGATGGAAAGAATAAAATATAGTTTAATTTAATTATGATATAAAAAGGAATTATGAAAATAAGGTATTGATTTAATAAATAAATATGTAAGATGAAATATATAAATTATATTTTTAAATAAGTAGGATTTGAAAATAATGCATTTTAATTGGTATGGGAGGATGTGTTAGTGGATGAATAAAATAATAGATGTATGGGAAATTGGAAAAAGGGGTATTAGAAGTGGTGTTAGTGGATGGAGAGAGATGATTAAATAATAATATTTGGAGATAATGGAAAACAATGGGGGATTTAATTAATTAAATAATATGTTGGTGGATGGTATTTCGTAATAAAAAAATAGGTATGTGAGTATTAATTGGGTATAGAAATACGTATTAAATGGAGTTGATTAGTGGAAATGGAGGCATATACGTATAATAATACATATAAGGGTGTATGAAGGGTTGCCCTACACTTAAGTTACTCATTCTATATGGTTTTTAGTTTCTTTATTCCTCATTATACCTATTCTTCATCACTTGGCCGAAATCTCCATTCTCATTTCCTTCATTTTTGCTTCTTTCTCTTCATTTCTATACTTCATCATCTTCTTCCATCTTCAACCTAAAGAAAAACCAAAAATAGACCTCTTTCTCTTCATCGTTTTACATCAAAAATTAAGTAAAATACAAGACTTATACGTTAAGTTTAAGATGAGATGATGCATCTTCACCTTTCATGGAGTTTTAGAAGCAACCGAATTCCTTTCTTCTTGAAAGCTTAAAACCGCAACCTTTTTCTTCTATTTTTCACTTTTTTCTTTAAGTATATGACTAAACCTACAAGTATTCTTTTTTTTTTATGGCCAAAATCTTTCATGCTTCTTTATGTTTAATGAAAAGCCAAACCCCTTCTTCTTATTTTACATGTTTGTGGCCAAAACCACTAAAACCATGAGATATTATACAAAAACCAAAACCTTTTGATATATAAATCATTTGCTCCTTAGCCGATCTTTCTTTTGGTGTGCATGCATGCTTATGGTGATGAGAAAAGAAGCTTAGTAAACCTAAATCATGTTAAGAGGTGGAGATCCTTGTAGATCGGAAGTATAATCAAAAGGAAAATCAAGATCTAGTCCATTTTAGTTAATTTACTTAAAGGTGAGTTTGGTTTGATGATAGATCTTGAAGATATATGCATTTTTGGGTGTTTTAATGATATGGCCAAAATGTTTTGAGTGGATTTATGCTTTGGCAAAATAGTTTTTTATTGATTCTTGATATGGATAAATGATTATATGTAGATTTAGTGGTTTTTAGCTTTTGGTTTGATCTTTTAGTTGATTAGTGTTGTAAAATGATGAAAAATAGTGGATTATGGAGTGTGTGTGGGTTGTGTAGTGTTTTCCTTATCATGGCCAAATGATCTAAGGTAAAATATGATCAAAATGGTAAATTAAAAAGGCTTAATTAAAGGTTTGGTAAGATTCATAAGTGATTAATTAAGATAAGATGAATTAATTTAAATTAAAAGATGATTTAAGATTAATTAGTGAAACAACTAATGATTTTAGAGCTTAATAATTAAATGATAAGGAAAGTGACTTCTATGGTTGATAATTTAATTCTATGCCTAAAAATTAATAAGGAGATTGAGATATTTTAATATATCTAATATAAGGTATGCAATATATTGATTGAATTTGGACTTAAGGAGCATTTTTATATGATTAAATTGATAGAATTGGAAGCATATGATAATTATAGATAATGAAGGCTAAAATGAATAAATAATTAAGTGAAATAAGTATTATTAGAAGGTTTAAGAAATAATTGATTGAAAGTATAAAATAATTTTAAGTAAAATCCAAATTAATGACCAAAATAGAAGATTAAGTTGAGGAATGCGACAATTTTATGATATATACTAAAAAGGGGTTTTAAATTAAGCATGATTATTATTATAAGAGGTTTATTGAAATAAGTATTGAATATTATAAAGTAAATTGAATAGACATGACTTTCATTGATTGAAAAGAATGATAAGATAAGATAGGTATGAAAAGAATTCTTTGGAATTATTATGATTTATTTTGAAAATAATATATATAAAGAATTATATGAATAATTATTTTAGGTGGACTAAAATAAAGTTGAAAAGGATAATGTTATGAATAGTGACTTGTGATCTTAAAAGTGTTATAAGGTTGATTTTAATATTAATACATAAGTTTAATACATGTGGATATTGAAAGTGATTTTTATTATAAGATTGATATTGATATTTAAATAAATAAGTATAAGACATGTGGTTTATTAAATGATGGTAATTAAGTAAAGTTCAAAAGGTATATAATCTATGATTGAACATTTGGAAATTTAGGTTGAAATAATAAATTAAATAATATTTGTACATTAAATTAAGTCAATGATTGGTAAAGAAAAAAAGGGGTTGAGTGACAGTGAGATTTAAAGGTATGTTAAATAAAATTAAGATGTTATTAAGTAATTTTTTTAAATATGATATGATAAGGGATTATATTTGTAGTTGTATCAAAAGATTAAAGGATTAAAATAAATAAGGTTTATGTTAAAGAGGGAGAAATTATATTTATGAAAGGTTTAATAAGTATGATATAAGAAGTTATATGATAATAGTTAAATGTTATAAAATTTAGTGATGATATTGATTAAGAATTAGCAGATGCTAATGGATTATACTATATGGCAATATAAATATATGAGTGGGATATTAATACGAAGCTATTAAGTTATTTATTTCAGATATAAATAATGATTAGTAATTGATGATTAAATGTTTGATAATAAATATTATAACATCAACTGTTTTACAGAATATCAGTTTAGATGTTAATAGAGAATAAGATAAGAGCATAAATTATATAAATTATGGATTGATTAATATGATGATAATGGAAGAGTCTCTTATTATAAGATGAAAGTTAACAAATATGAATAATGATGCAGTAATTATGAATAGTGATATGATTATAAATATTAAGGTGATTTTCTAATTTATATTTAGTTATGATAAATGAATTTTAATAGTTTATTTAAATGATTGTTATTCAGTGGAATGTGTATGCTAATGTGAGTAGTAAATTATTAATAATGGAATTAAAGTTATAAATTAAAGATGAATATTTAATTTATGATATTATGTGATTTAGTGTGACACCAGGGGCTGACGAGGACGGGAGTGATCGCCGGTGCCAAAAAGAGCATGGACAAGGAGCGGCTCCTGGTACGCTTCTAGGCAGAGGGGCACATGAATGAACTGATCCCACACTCGAAAAAAGAGGGATCCCGAGACTGTGTAAGGATGGGGTTGCATAGTTGAGTGAATTCGAGATTGTGCAGGTATGACTATGCAATCGAGCATAGCTTAAGTGATTAGATAGGTACTATCCATACCAACAAGGTGCACCTACCTTTTTGGTGCTCATTTCATAAGAACTCCATAGTTAAACATGCTTGACATGGAGCAATTATAGGATGGAGATCTCCTGGGAAATTTTCTCAGGAAGCATGTGAGTGAGGACAAAGCATGCTGGAAAGGTGTGATTCCCCGTCGTCGAAAAATGCGGCGTGCTAGTGGTGTGATAAATGTGCACAATGAAAATAACGTGGAGTCGCCACCCGACTCATCTAGCTAACTCAATTGAGTAACTAAATAAGTCAGGAAAACCCGAGCCTTCCTGCTGAGGGAAAGCAGCCCGAATTTCTTCAGAGTTG
>CANYBF010569754.1:0-45463 GCA_948192965.1 Dalechampia spathulata | reverse complement strand
AAAAAATAATATTTATCTTTCAATTAAAATTAAAAAAGTAATACTTATCTTCATGTAAATTTTAAAAAATAATATTTATCTTTGAATTATTACAATTAAAAGGGAGAGGGGTAGACTTGTATTTTCACTTCCCCCCTCTTCCCTATGTATATGATATGATATGATTTAACATTAAAATAGAGTACTCATCAAAATTTTCCATAAGGAAAAATATATATACAAGCCAATATAATCTAAAAACACAAAACATACAAAAAAAATTAAAAAAAAATCAATATAATAACTTAGTAATTAAGTATCTGTATTTTCCCTCTTACGCATTCATATGCATCCATCATTAACTTATCCTGACACGGTGTGTCTTTCCCCTGGGGCTCCACCACCGACCCATTATCCATTCCTTCTCCTGTAAATTTCAATGGGAGGAAGCCATAGCTTATGTATGGAGAGGAGTGAGTGTATTATGTTTGGTAGAAAAGAAAATTCATAGAGAAAGAGAGAGAAAGGCAATGGAATGTGGGGAGAGGATAACGAGGAAGAAGGGTTTAGATGGTGTGGTAATGCAAAAGCCCTCATTGATTAAAAATAAAGCATGCTCATGACTTTCTACACAATTATATACTCTATTCTATTCGTCTGCACAGAACTGATTCATTAACAACCTCCTAATCTACTTCATTGATTTATTCTAATTAATTTAATTATATATATATATATATTTATATATTTGAAGTGTATAAAATAATATTAAATTTAATAATGTTTTATCTCTTATTGGTCAAATTGCAAAGTTGTGTTTGGATTAGTATCTAAACTAATATTAAATTTTACGAAAGGAATTGATTTTGGAGTGGTTGGTGGCCTCGCCCTAAAAGCAAAGGGAAAGCAAAAGGGAAAGGGAGAGGGAAAAGGAACAGGAAAAGGAAAAGGAAAGGGTAGTGGTTCTTCAATTATGAGAAAGTACTTGACTTTGAATAGCAGACCAAAAAAAGGGAAAGGAAGTGTATTTTCAATGAAATTTATTATCAAGTAAATATTTTCTAGAGTTTCTTTATATAATTAACATTTCTAAGAAATTAATCGATTACATATAATTAATAATTATCATTCCTACTAATCCATTTGTTTTAATCATTATCCCATCTCCAATGAAAATCAGTATTATATTTGGTATGAAGGGAAGGGAAGGATTTATGAGGAAGAAGGGTTTAGATTCCTTCACCCTATTGGGCCTTTGCTTCCTTTTGTTATATCTAGTTTAGTGTAAATCATAAATCATTTCAATTATTTTTTAAATGGTTTCTAAAAGCTTTGAGATGTTTTCTTTTACTTTTTTTTTTAAAATATAATTTTGTAGTTATTTTTATTTTGTTTATAAGTGATTTATGGCTTTACGTTTGTTATGGAAGAAAATTCTCAAGAGATTGTTTAATCTCATCTAAGACTAAAATTGAAAAATACTTTTTAATCATTTATTTAGTTTTACAAAAATCTACAAAGTCTGAAATTTCTATATTATTTTTTGTTTTTTCTGCTGCTTTTGTGAATTTCTATACAATTTGGGAATACTTATATGAAGGGAATACTTGCTGGTGTCTGCTTGTTGGGGGCACTCTGGAGTTGTTGCCATGGAGGCCCTCTCATCCTCGCCTACAAGACCTTCCAATAAGGTTAAAAGAACTGCACCGCCGCTCTTACTTAGACTTGCCATATTGAATGTTTAAAGATATAGTGATGAGGTGGCTCACAAAATGGATGAAGCATAGAGAGCGTTGTTAACATTGGAAGTTTGCATAACTTGAATCTTATTAGATTTGGGTTAAACATGTTGAGATCTATCATTGAGTCTTTGCCAAAGTAAAATAAAAAAATCAAATATCATTCTTATTAATTGCCAAATAGTCAACTAATGAAACCACATCCTCCTCTTCTCTATGCCTCTTCTTGCTGGTGTCCGATTGTTTTGCTTGTTCCAAGAAATCTGGAGGTCAATTTTAGTCACACACTAAATAACAAAATATGACAATATTCAACCGAACAATTAAGCAACTCAATTTATCATTTTACTATTTTTGGCAATTGAACTATCTATAATTGGGACAAGATATGAAAATGAGTTGAGCGACTTACCTGAGGAATTGCCTTGTTATAACAGTATGGCTGCCTGTCTTCGCCCTCATATATCGCGATTACCCCAAACTTCTTTACTTTTATCTTTACGCCTGAACGTCCAACAGCCCCTGGGATGAACTCAAATGCCCTCCCAATGTCAGCGTCGTCGTAGTCTTTTGCCTTGTAAAAAACAAACATGTGATCTGATTGAAAAACAGTATTATTAGGAAAGCGAGTGCGATGATTGATATGGTGATATCCAACAGACGTATTGTTACGTCGTTTGCAGACGTTCAGCGGCTCTAAATATCCAGGGTGGAAATACGGAACCACGTAGAAAGCAAAACCAAGAAAGTTGTCAGTATTGAAGAAATTCTTAGGGAAAGCAATTGCTGATGAGGGGTCCTGGCTTTGATACATGACCCATTCTGCAATTTCACTTCCAGGTATTACAAACAGGTAATCCCTCCCATGATCCTGCGTGAAAAATGAAAATGAAGTGATTAATTAGGTCTAAACACAAAATGAAAGACAGAGATACTTAGTGTTTTAAAAGCCATTGCCAGTTTTTTGACAAAGTGGTGAGCGTCTAGCATGATCCTGGAGAGTTCTTCCTCGTCCAAATTCACGCAATTACCGTAATGGAAAAAATAAAGCCTCTGACAGGATGATATGAAGTTTTGGCAAATATATCAACGACCATAACAATACAATATCATTGGGGATTTCCGCAAGGCCAGTTCTATCTAGATTTAGCTTCATTAACCTTCTCAAACCATGTAGAGAAGGTAGTGTGACAAAATTTTCGCAGCCAGCAAGATCAAGATTGTTTAAAGAGCTCAAACCTTGTAGAGGAGGTAATGTAACAAGTCCTAAGCAACCAGAGAGAATTAGGTTCTTTAAAGAGCCCAAACCATCCAGAGGAGGCAATGTGACAAGTTATGAGCAGCCAGGGAGGTAAAGATGTTCTAAAGAGCTCAAACCATCTAGAGGAGGCAATTTGTCAAGTTTTGAGCAGCCATTGAGAAATGGGCATTTTAGAGAGCTCAAGTCATCTAAAGGAGGCCATTCTTGTACTCCAGTCCATTCTAAATCTATCCATGTCACATGTCCTCTGATCTCTGGCAAATTTTGAAGATTCTTACATGGTGGGACTGTTTTCTGCAATTTTATTGTCTGGAGTAAGTTGTGTTCTTCGTTTGGGGTCTCTCGGTGTATTAAATTCGGGCACTATAATGATTTTCCATACCCGTTTCTGCAAATTATTGTTCCACATGAAATGTGTTCATGTAACTTAATCAACCCCTTTAATCTGCTACTTTCAGAAGCACACATCTTCATCATTGCTATTATCTTCTGTTAGATGCATTTCAAGAGTTGCAAGTGATAATAAGAAGTCGTTTATAGTGTCTTACCTGTTTAACAGTTGTGGGTTATCTTCAAAATCTGCACTTTCGGCTTCCAAGTATCTCCATTTTAAAACCCCTGTTAATCCAGACTCTGTTCTTTCCTTTCTTTGAAGTCATGGATTTTCAGATTCCCAGATCACGAAAATTATCAACACACGTCCAACAGTGCTTGGATCAAATCCTGGGAAAACCCTTTTGCTCAAGATTCAATTTTTTCATTCTAAAGGATTTTCAACTCCTGATATAGTCAAAATCTTATCTATGTGCCCTGCGATTATGCATACCAGTTTAGAAAACCAATTAATCCCTGCATATAATGTTATACAAAGTTTACGTCCATCTCATGAGTCACTTGTTGGTGCAATAAAACGTCGGCCAATGATGATGCTTGCTCAGACTCAAGACCATCTTGTGCAAAATATGAAAATGTTGAAAGATATTGGGTTGCCTCAATCAAGTATTGTTTTTCTACTTACATATCATCCCAGAGTGTTAACGTTAAACTTGGTTCATTTTGCTGAGATTATTGATGAAGTGAAGAGAATGGGGTTTAAATTGCCTGCAACAAGCTTTGGTATTGCAACGAAAGTGAAGGATTCATTGAGCAAATCAACATTGGAAAGGAAATTTGACATTTTTAGGAAATAGGGCTGGTCCGATGCAGAGACTGTTGTGGCCTTCAGGAAGTATCTGTGGGTTATGCCGGCATCCGAGAAGAAGATAATGGAAATGATGGACTATTATGTCAACCAAATGGGGTGGTGTTCGTCACTTATTGCACAACATCCATTACTTATCACATTGGAGAAGAAGGTTATACCACGATGTTCTGTTATACAGGTTCTGCTTTCCAAGGGTCTTACTGGATTGACCAGCTTAGCGGCACTAATAATTGTTTCAAAAAAGTTATTCTTGCAGAGGGTTGTGACAACTTACGCGGAAGCTCCTCAACTGCTGAAGTTATAACAGGAAAAGTTAAATATACGTGAAGGAAAGAAGCCTCTGTATCTTCATGACTTCAACCCACAACCGTGATTCCTTCATTTCTAGTTCAATCATACAAGTCTTATTTACAGCATATAATATGTTTTTCTGTCAATTGTCCTCATAAATTCATACTTGAAAGCTTTCCATTGGTGGGCTTTCTGTTCGAAAAACCTCTTTTTTTCAAAAATTATTGTATAAGTAGAATGGATTTTTTAAGCAGATTTAATAAAAAAATTTAATGTAGAACTAAGGAAGATATTATATATTGTTATTTTTTCAATCATAATTGCTATTTTAAAACCATTTTTAATTTTTACAATTTTTTTAAAGATGTAATTATAACTAAAACATTATGATTCAATTATAAATTTTTATAATTTATGAGATTAATTACTAGTAAAAAAATATTTTATTGTCAAATATGAGTATGCTAAAAGGTAATTATCAACAAGTTTAATAATTTACCATAATAGTTTGGATTTTAAATCTTCGAACAAGCTTATATTCATTAACTTCTGACATTATTTCATAAGAATATGCATAAAAAAATGAATTTGAATTATTTGTTCAAGTTATATCAAGAAAGTAGATTAGGCTTGATATTTCTTACACTATTTATATATATATTCATGCTTTTCAATTACATTTTATAACTTTTATGTTTAATTTTTTATATCTTTTGTACCATTTTATCATATTTACATTCCATTCATTTACTTGCATTTGATTCTTGTTTTACTTTGTATTTTGCAGATTTCATTCATTTTAATATTTATTTTCATCATTTGTGTTTATTATGTTTATTTGACCCTTTTTACTTGCAAATTCCCTTTATTTTATGTTAATTTATTTTATGTTAATTTATAATTTACTTGAGTTGAGTAAGTTTCTAATTTCCAATTTGAATTGGGTAGCATATTACTCGACTCGAGTATACTCCTACTCGAATCAAGTAAGTCTTTGTTTTGATGAATTTGGTATTCCAACATGATACTTGACTGTATTGCACTCATACTCAAGTCACGTACGACCTATTTACATGTATTTTCACTAATTTTTAGGATAATTTTTACATCATTAGATCAAATTTTTGGATGGTTTGGATTCATTTTGAGGAGGCATATAAATGCATTCTTTTCTCATTGACAAAGGAGATCTTAGGTTAAAAATCCAATTTCTTTTTAGGGAAAATTTGAGGTTTTAGGAATTAGATTAGATTTAGATAAAAACTCTTTTTCTTTACATTGTTTTTACATTGAATCAATCATCTTCTTCTTATATTATAGTAGTTTACTTATACATCTTTTATTTCTTTCATTTTTTCATTTTTGTTAGTAAGTTTAGCATGAAAGCACTTGGATTTGAAGAAGTAGATCAAGAAACTCAACCCAAAGCAGCAGTTGAAGATTTATTTCCCTGTTTTATCTTCAATGACCTTAAAACTTTTTCATTTTATATTACTTTTATTTTGTTTTAGAATTTATGACTTGTGAGCAAACCTTTAACAATTGAGGTGATTGGTATTTGGAATGTTTATTTGAACTTAATGTTATTTGTTTTTTTCTAGTCTATCTTTCATCATTTTTATCTTGATCTTAATGATTAGATATTATCAATAGGTGTTGGTCAACTTATTGTAAATATTCATATTCATGATTGATTAATGATTTTAGAAAAAACATTTAATTAATTTGAAAAGATAAAATGATTTTTGATTAATTTACTAGGGATAGAGATTAATCATTTGAACATTAAATAATTTAAGTTTATGATTTAAATATATGTGGGAACAATTTAAATCTATCTTAAATGGTTTTAATTATTATCTGAGAGGAAATGACTTTTAACCAATTCATGCTTTTGAGATTTATGGATTTATCTAAACTGAACTTGATTAACATTATTCTCAAATTCAATTACCTCAACTCCATTTTACTATAATTGGATTAAGTGTTACCTTCATTACTTGCATTTACTTTTATCTTGTTGATTTGTTTGTTATTTTACATTATTTAACATCATTTGATGAAAATTGATTTTATAGATAATTGATTACTTTGCCTTACTTGACACACTAAAATCCTTACAAGTGATATCTGATACCATTACGAATCATATTCTTGTGGTAGCATAAATAGGATATAGGAAAAGAGGAACTATAAAGATATTATATTTAAAGTATTAAATTTAAAATTTAAAATGTATTTTTAAAATATAAATAAATTATACTTACAATCTAAAATAAAAAAAATTTATTCATAAATTATTATTTTTAGATCAATATAACTTTAATCTCAATAAAGATGATAAATTCGGCACAAAGTTGTGTGCAATTATTTATGATATAAATTGGAATATTTATAAAACAAACTGGATGCTAATTAGTAAAATATTACTTTTAATTTTATTTTTTAAAAAATGTCATTTCAAAAAAAATTTTAAATTAAATTAAATTTTTATATTTTTAAAATATTAAAATTACCTTTTATGTTAATACTTATGCATGTCATCATCATGATTATGAACCATTAGTAATTGATCATTGATTACTAATTATCAAAAAATATTATCAAAATGATAAATAAGGTCAATTATCAATCATTAGTAGCAAATAATGTCTAATGTACATTATCATTATTGTTATGGTTATATATGTAAATATATATTTATCATATATATCATAACAAAAAAAAATATAATTACATATATATCTACCATATAAATAATAACAGAAAATAGATAAATATATATCTTACATGTTTGTTCTAATATAAAATCATACAAATATATATGTAACTATTATATATTATATATATTGTATCTACTATGATCAACAATTAATATTATTTATTATGTTAATTGTATTTGTTGATAATTGGTTATCAATAATCAAGACTAATACCTGATATTAAAATTTTATAAAATAAAATCTTTAGTAAAATATATATTTTATTAAAGGTTTTATTTTTTGTTTTTGTAAGATTTGACATATTATATAAATAATGATATTTTAAAAATATTTCATGTTTAACATTTTTGAGATTTAAAATTTATATATTTTATATCATATTTATTTTTATTATATTTATAAATATCTTTAAATTAAATTGTACATTTTTACTCATAAATATTTGAAAAAATCTAAGTTCCATTAAAATTATTTGTTTTAATCTTTTATTTTTAGCTGAGATGAAATAGATCAAGATCGATTTTATTTTAATTTTATTCAACTTTATTTTTTAATCTGGATCTTATTTTATTCTGATTTTCAACCAGATTAAATTTTTGATATAATGATATAAGATCAAAGAAGGATGAGATTTTTCATTAATTATAATTTTACTTATACTCAATTTTATAAAAAAAAGGTAATATGTTATATTTTACTAATTAAATTATCATAAAATTACATGAAAAAAGTTAATAAAAAACTATTTAAAGTGAATAAAACACGAAATATAAAAATAATAATCTTAATTAATCATTGAAAAGAAATTATATTCAATGCATATAATTAAAAAAGTAATATTATAATTGAAAACGATAAATTAGTATCGGTTATATATATATATATATATATATATATGTATGTATAATTCATTTTTTGAGCCAAAAAAAAAAAGTATAATTAATGATTTAAGATATTATGAGATATCGTTGATCTGGAACGAGACGAGATAACATTCCGATATAAATGTAAAAGAGAATTTGAAACGAGATAAATTTTAGGATAAAATATTAAAATAAATAGAAGCTGTAATTTTTAGTATATTATTGGTTGTCATTAAACCAAAAATAATATTTAATAGTAGTTTTGTCCTTTTTAGTGTTTTAAATTTAATTTATCGTAATTACTTTTTTTAATCTTCAATTTATGAAGCTTTTCGTCCATTCTTTTTAGGATCCGATGGCTGCTGTTGGAAAATAATATTATTAAAAATAGGTGGATATATATTATATAATTTATAATAATTAATTAATTTAAGTTAATCGTAGAGATGCTTTTTAACGGATAGTTTGTGCAAAAATTGTGTACTGGACTGAAGTGATTCTCGCCCGAGCCTCTGTTACTTCCAGAAACACAAAAACCCTAGAAATCAGAGAATGAGATATTTGAAATTCAAAGTAATTTGGCCCTGAAATCGTAATCGCTGCTTGTTGCAATCGACAGAGCGCTATATCTCACAATTCAAACTCGATTTCATCGGTTGTCTGCAATTTTATGATCTGGAGTAAGTTGTGTCCTTAGTTTGGGATTTCTCAGTGTATTAAATTCGAGCATTATAATGATTTTCTATACCCATTTCTGCAAATTGAGACTCCATTTGACATGTATTCATAAAACTTCTTCAACGCCTTTAATCTGCTACTTTCAGAAGAAGAATACATCTTCATCATTGTTATTAGTTTCTGTTAGATGCATTTCAAGGGTTACAGGTGATGATCGGAAGTCGTTTATAGTGTCTTACCTGATTGACAATTGTGGGCTATCTCCAAAATCTGCTCTTTCGGCTTCTAAGTATCTCCATTTTAAAACCCCTGCTAATCCAGACTCCGTTCTTTCCTTTCTCAGAAGCCATGGATTTTCGGAATCTCAGATCACGAAAATTATCCATAAGTATCCAGCGGTTCTTGCATCAAATCCTGAGAAAACCCTTTTGCCCAAGATTCAGTTTTTTCATTCTAAAGGATTTTCAACTCTTGATACCGTCAAAATCTTATCTATGTGGCCTAAAATTATGCATTCTAGTTTAGAAAACCAATTAATTCCTGCTTATAATGTTATACAAGGTGTACTTCCATCTCAAGAGGAAATTGTTACTGCCATAAAACGTTCTCAAAGGATTATGTTTGCTCGGCCGCAAGACCATGTAGCACGCAATATGAAAATGTTGAAAGATACTGGTTTGGCACACTCAAATATTGTTTGGCTACTTAAATTTCATCCTAAAGTGTTAGTGGCAAGCTTTGATCGAATTGCTGAGATTTTAGAAGAGGTAAAAAGAATGGGGTTCAAACCATCTTTAAGAAGCTTTGCTATTGCAATGGTGGGTATGTATTCACTGAGCAAATCAACATGGGAAAGGAAATGTGACGTTTTTGGGAAGTGGGGTTGGTCACGGGAAGAGATTGTTGTGGCTGTTGGGAAGAGTCCGTGGGTTATGATGATATCTGAGAATAAGATAATGAAAATGATGGACTATTATGTCAACCAAATGGGTTGGAATTCAGCAATTATTGCACAAAATCCATTACTTATGGGATTGAGCTTGGAGAAAAGGGTGATACCACGGATTTCTGTTATACAGTTTCTGCAGTCTAAAGGTCTTATCAGATCGACTAGCATGGTAAAAGTGTTAATGGTTTCTGAAAAGTTGTTCTTGCAGAAGTTCGTGACACCATATGCGGAAGAAGCTTCTCAACTGTTGAAGTTATATCGAGAGAAGTTGAATGGTGCTAAATGTGAGTGAAAGCAGACTCTGTTTGAAACACCATTGTTGCAGCAACTGCAATGCTGTTTGATTCAGTTAATGCGCATGGTCTTAGCTCTTATCCACATCACTAACTCTTTTTTCCTAACTTTCTTCTGTGCTTGATGATAATGGTAAAGCAAACGCAACTGAGGATCAAGGAAACATGGCCTTGGCTCTAATGACCCCTTGTTTTAGTTTTTAGTTTTATCCTTAGTCTTAAACTATTCAGTTTTACAAATCTTTTTCATGAAATAATAACATAATTTCAACATTATTTATCATAACATGACACTAAAATTTAATTATAATATATGAATTAGTGGAAGTAAAAAAGGCATTATTAAATTATTAGTCTAATTATCATGTCAAATTTCATAACACATTCTATTAAATTTTTATTTAAACTTGAAATTTTAAAAAAATTAAACACAATTTCAAAACTTATACGCTAAGATAATATAAAATTTTACTTAATTAAACATTTCTACATAATATACCATTTGTATTACTTTATGAATTTACATAAACATATCATCATATAGTAAATATGTGCATAAAAAATGGTTATATTTCTTTATCATACAATATTAGAGTTAGAATATTTTCATCATTTTATTAATAAATAAATATCACCATTATATATCTTTATTATATTATATAATATTTAATTGAATAATTGAATGTAATTAATAAATTAAAAGGTAAACAATATTAACTTAAAGATAGAAGTTTACTTTTATATATTTTAAAATATAAAAGTAAATAAAGTTTGCATAATTTTCCTTTGTCATCGCACACGCACAAACAGACACTGCACGAACACATTAACTGCATGACAACCTGACGCTGCCATCCAACCCCCAATTCAGTCCATACATTCTTTAGTTACCCAAATGCCTATTTTCAATAAAAGATATTTACCTTTTGATCCCATGTTCTTGTTTTCTTTACAATTCTCTCTTTAAATAACAGAAATTAATAGGAGAGTTGGCTCTGCTGCTGCTGCTGGTGGTTATATGATTTTGGAAGGTTTAGAAACATGGGAATTGCAGCAGTTGCTGTGGTCTTGTCATTAGGTGTTCTCTTTTTGTTGTCTGGCTTGTTGGCAATCTTTTTCAGGTATATGTAGTATATACATTTTTGTGTGGAAAAGTAAATACCCTTTTGTGTTTTTATTGTTCTACATCGTTCTTTTTAAGTGTTTGTGAATCTAATCTGTTATATTTGGGTCGATTCTAATTGCAGGTTTTGTTTTGGTTTACAAGTTTTAGTTTTTGATACTTCAGTTCAATTGGGTAGATTGTGCTATTCATTGTTATTGCCTTAGCTACTACTACTTGATGATATTGTTTTTGATGATGTCATTTTGTTTTTTTTCATGTTGCAGGCAATCTGCTTTATTCTGATTAGACCAATCTCAAAGAGTACGCACAGAAAGATCAACAGAGCTTTAGCTGAATTGTTATGGCTTGTTGATTGGTGGGCTAAACTTCAGGTTTCCACCTCAGTAATCTCTTTTAATAGCACGCCATTTTTAGCCATTTTTGTGGGTTTCTACTAGTTTAAATGGTGGCGGCAATCCGTTCCCACAAAGTTTCTTGTTGATTAATTAAGTGGCGTACAATTATACTCGAATGTGTATGCTCTCTTCTGTTATTAGCCTTATTTCTGGCCCTTCTGGGAAGGATATTATCGAAGTTTTTGGTTCATTAGACGTAATGGCTGTTTGGTCTAGATATCTAAACTAAAGAGTATTGCAAGTTCAGTTTAGTTTTAGTAAGTTTTTATGATATATTTGTTCTTATTCTATGGGAACCAAGCTAATTTGCGTTTCTGTGCAAACCAAGCGTATAAAGAGGGAATTAATCAAGTTAATTAATTCAATTTTAGGAGAACAAATCCTGTTGCTACAGAGAAATGAACAGTATGCAAGCACCCTAATCTACTGGAGTCGGTGGCATACAAGAAGTATCTTTAGTTCTTCCTTCTGGAAAATTATATCTTCACCATTTGTGTCTGGCTGTTTGCAGATCCAAGTGTATACAGATCGGGAGACCTTGAGCTCAATGGGTAGGCAAAGAACATACTATCTTTCATGAATCGAGTTGGTGGCCGTTTTTTTCCTTCCTAATGCTGGTTCAGGTGGGTATAGGTTAAGTTCAGAAATCTATTTGGTGGCTTACTTCTTGTTCACGTCTTTGTTTTCCAGGCAAAGAACATGCACTTGTCCTACCCAACCACAGAAGTGACATCGATTGGCTTGTTGGATGGGTTTTAGCTCAGGTACATGAACTCTAAGCACATATCATTCCCTGAGCCACCTCTTCTTCCTCGTTGTCTACCTTTTTCTTTGACTTTTACCACAAAAAATTCTTACAGTTTTAGTGACAATTGGTGAGTCAGTTCTCTCGTGACAGAGGTCAGGCTGTCTTGGAAGTACAATGGCTGTCATGAAGAAATCATCAAAATTTCTTCCTGTAAGTTTTAATCTTACACTTTATGATGGCTTCATTGATTTTGGTACCTGCAATTTGGTTTCTTTTCGTTTATAAGCTTTTGAGCTGTGCCTAGTAGAACTGGACTAGAGCCATTAAGTTGAAGACATTTTTTTGGTTCAAGGAAGCATCTGATCAGCAAAACCTTTGTTCAATGCTTTTGGAAGTTGCTTGCCATGTCAAATTGAAACAATAAAACTACTAAATTACGTCAACTTTACTAACCTAAATAACAAGAAACAAGATCCTTATCAAAGTAGTTAGCATTAAAAATTTCCTCTACTGTGATCACAGTCCAACCAGTATTTTCTTTTCTCTTACTTTCAGGTCCAACGTTCTTTTGTTTTCCTTGTAAAATCCAATCCCTTAATAAGAGAGATTATATTTTATTCTGAAACAAATATCTATCTTCACGTTGAAGTGTGAAACATAGCTCTTTTTTCAACTTAAAGCACAAGATTACGATAAGAGAAGTTAGTTCAGATCTATTTTCGTCTAAAATTAAACCATATTTCTTCTTTTCTTGCAATTCTGGAAATTATTTGGCTTGTTAGATGGAAGTTATTTAACACATAATGTTACACCTCACTATATGTAATCAAAGGGGGAGAGTGGAAATCGATTGAACATGTAACATTGATTTTGATGATATGTCAATAGCTAAGTCTGGTGTTTTGACACATTTATTTCCATCCCCTGCCAGTATATTTTCTTCTGCCATCTCATATGCATGCAATGGCCATTTACATTTGATTTGTTATTTCTGTTACCTGAGCTTGAATGTGCATGGAAATTAACTGCTTTTTGCAACCTGATGCAGGTCATTGGCTGGTCCATGGATTTTCTGAGTACCTCTTCCTGGAAAGAAGCTGGGCCAAGGATGAAAGCACACTAAAGGTACGAGTGCATAAGTGATTTCTGTTATGTAGTGTGTGTCCACATGTATACTAGTGTTAATATTTGGTTTGGAGTCATCACATTGCTTTGAACACCTGTACCTCTCTTTTGGATGCGTTTTGATCCTTAAGAATTTTTGCGGAATTCTATCTGCAGTCAGGTCTGCAACGGCTAATGGACTTCCCTCAACCCTTTTGGTTGGCTCTTTTTGTTGAAGGAACTCGTTTTACGAAGGGAAAGCTCATTGCTGCTCAGCAATATGCTGCCTCACAAGGAATCCCTGTCCCTAGAAATGTTCTGATTCCTCGCACCAAGGTCAAGCCTTTTCCTTGTTTTTGTTGGTTTGTTTTCCTACTTTAAGTCATCCACATAATGATTTAACTGTTTGAGTATTTCTTTATGCATTGATGATTTTAAACGATGGTGAGTTTGATTTCAAGTTTTCCCTTGGAACTAAGTTTTAGCCTCCATCTCCCTCTCCTTTCTCCTTCTCTTCCTTCCTACAAAAGTAGTGGTGTTCGTTTATATTCCATTTTAAGTTGATATATGCAATTCTTATGTCTTGATGGCTTGGATCTGTGTTGCTTTTCAGGGTTTTGTTTCAGCAATAAGTAATATGCGCTCATTTGTCCCAGCCATTTACGATGTAACGGTTGCTATCCCAAGAAATTCACCTCAACCCACAATGCTCAGGCTTTTCAAGGGAAAATCTTCAGTGGTAAGCGCTGCAAGTGGAAAGATTCATTGAACCACTTGAAGCAGTTTTGCGTTATCGATTGTAAACGGCTATTTTGATTTCTCCTTGAGAGATTTGTATCATCTTTGGACATAAAAATGGTCTCTGTGATGCAGACATTCAAATACAAGTAAGCATAGATCTAATGTCATCACAATGATTTTTTTTTTGCCTTTTGCAACTGTTGGAGTGTCATACCTGAATTTTCCTTCTGTTTGATCTTTGGGTCATTGTGTGCGATCATTATCAGCTTTGATGCTGGTCCGAAAAGTAACTGCATGATTTGTTTGTACATGTAATAATACCCGTCACAAAATGGTTGGTATAGGAACGTAAAATCTATGTTGTAAAACGTGACCCTGTATGCTAGATTGCAATTTGGAAATTGGCATCCAAGTACTTTTATCATAAAAATTTCGTTAACGCAAGGTTTTGTCATTTGTCTAATGGATCCGCCTAAGATCTTTGAGAAGCATGAACCGGTATCTGGTTTCTTTTAATGTTAATGAACCCTCCCTGTCTGTCGCATGCAGATGCATTTACACATAAAACGACATTTGATGAAGGATTTACCTGAAACAGATGAAGCTGTTGCTCAGTGGTGTAAAGATCTATTTGTGGCAAAGGTACGCAACTTACCTGTCAACCTGTGCGTTCCCGGGTCTGCCTTTGGATTACTACATGCCAATTTCATCGTCGTTTTGAATCTTTTCGATTGTTTTGTGTTGGTATACTAGGATGCATTGCTAGACAAGCATATTGCTGAAGACACATTCAGTGGGCAAGAATTGCAGGAAATTGGCCGACCGAAGAAATCTCTCATGGTGAGACGCTAAACCAATTAAAATGCAGCTTAAAATTGTTATAGTTACGCCTTTTTACATTAAGAGATTGCGGTTCTATCATTTAGTCATCTATGTTTGGGACTTAGTTGTTGCTTCATGGGCATGCTTGATTATGGGCATGCTTGATTATTTTTGGAGCTCTGAAGTTGCTTCAGTGGTCATCACTTTTTTTATCTTGGAAAGGTATTGCATTGTCAGCATCTGCCCTGGCAATCCTCGCTGTCCTTCGGCACATCTTGATACGGTTTTCTCAGTCGGAGCATTCAACCCCTGCCCGAGTTCCCTCAGCAAACCAGAATTACGAAGCAGAGCCCTCAGAAACAGAACCAAAGAAACAAGACTAAGAGCATATTCTGTTAGTTAAATATTGTATACATCTGTGTTTTTATACAACTGTTGGTTTCATTCGCAGCATAAATTTATTCATTATCGGCCGGTAAGTAAGATTAAGTCCGTAGATTTTACCAAAAATGGCTGAGGCATGTTAGGTGATAGTGCTTAGAAAAGAATACGAAAGAAATGAGGAATTTTCCTTGAGGTGAACCAGAAGCGTGGCCATATTTGTAAGGCCAACAAGAAGGTATTTTCTTCAGCAGATTCTTGGATGAATGGAAGTTTGAGGGCAAGACGCAAATTAGGGCTAAAATTAATGCAGTAGTATTTTGAAGTTTTAGTTAATGTAATTAATCCATAATTCTCTCAGTTTAGTATTAATAATCTAAATTACTATGGGAATAGTCTTAGTTTATAATAATTGCCTTAGCTCCCCAAATTTCCTATTTCTACCCTTGTATTCTTTGAAAATTTTCATTTTGACCCCTCTGAACTAGTTAATATGGTCTTAATTGAAAATACCATATTCGAACAAATTCAATGGTTGGGTTCAATTTGGTTGTTTTAATGCAAAATTGAAAATTGATATGGATATTGATTTTTTGACAGACTATTACACACAAGCAGCTAGGGCTTGATGGTTGAAGACGTTTCTGTGTGCATTCGAGATTCAAGCTCATGATTTGTGTGGTGTTAAGATGATCTCTTTGATATAAAAAAGAGATGAAATGGGAGAAACTTGGAGATGAAGAAAGGAAAAGGAAGAGTGTGGGTTTCGTATGAAAAGTTGACAAGACCTTTGATTAACATCAAACTTAAAGCTGTTGTGATAAAGTTTTTGAGGTGTCAGATAATCTTAAACTGCCATTGGCTGCCTTCTTCCTTATTCCTCCTTTCTTCTAATCATTCTCTCTTTCTTCACATTTCCTATTCCTTTTCTATATAATAACTATTCAAGAATCTTATAAGATCGGAAAATCAGTAACATCCCATTTCGAATGGTTAGTAGTTGGCATAAATGGAATGAAGGGTTGTTAGTAATCACTTTTCAGCTACAGAAGATGGATAGATACAGAGATGTTTGCGGTGTCATTGGGTAGCCTCATGGGCTTTTCTGCTATTTTACAACTGCTTGGGGTTAGTTATGTTACTGATGATTAGCTATTCGGTAATAAAATATCAGTTGTCGGATTGGATGATTCGATGGATTATGGAATTATGATTATGATGATATGTTAGTGTCGCTTAAGAAGATTCGGCAGCCTTGAATGATTATGATAAGCGAAATAGCACCAAGGACAATGCATGCGTGAGTTGTGGGCATGGCATGTCTAGTAGAGTGTTGATAGTGATTGTTCATCCAACTTTGCCTAGTTCTCTTAGTCATCATTCACTGTTTTGTTAAGGTAACATCTCCTTATATATATTATCATTATCAGAGTTGCATGCATTTATGGTATAACATGAAATTTTGATTTCATTCTCATTCCAGTTGGGTCCAGATTTAGGCCAATTATATGAGATGAGAACGAAAGGACTGGAATTATTTTGAGATTTTTTGTTTATTTACTATATATATATATATATATTAAAATTAATATAGTAACAAATTTTAAAATAAAATTGTTATAGTTTATCGATTGAACTTATAAATTTTCATGAAATTAATATATAATAAAATTTTTATTCTAATCAGATAGTGTTAGAACAAGAAAACAACCATGCATTAATTCATATGGTTCAATTAATATCAAAAATATGAGAAGAATATTTTAAACCAGTGAATATCATGCTAATTTAGATTAATTATATTCAATGTAATACATAATTTTAAAAAATAGCATAAGAATGAAAAAAGTTAATAAAAATATTAAATATTTAGAGATATTTTAAATTTGGAATAAAATAAGAATGATGAAATTTTTGAATGAAGGACGTCTCAATTTCAACATAAAAAAATTGATATTTTTGGAAGATGGGACCTTTGGAATTGAAAAAATAGGATGCATTGAATATCCACATTTCATACACATCACGACATAATATGAATAATGTAAATTCAATTGAAAATATGATCATTCCATTTCTAAAAGCAAACTGAATGAAAAGGGTTTTTCATGAAATGAAAAATAGAAAATTTAGTGATATCCTTATGAAGGAAAGTGAAGCACAGGCAGGTGGGTAGGCAAGGCAAGGCAAGTAACAGAGCCCTGAGCATATATGTTGATTAGGGCATAAGCAGTTGAATATTGGAGATGGTGTGTTCATAGTCGAGGGCATGATGAGAATTGATGGCATAGCTGCAGATTTTGTCATTATAAATGGGACCAAAAAAATTCATAACTATTTAATGGGTCTTTACATTGATCTTATGTCATTTCTTTATTTGAACAGTTCCTTTCAATTATTTTCTTCTTCTTCTTTCTATATATTCTTCTCTTCTTCTACACCATACAAGACGTGTCTTTCTCTGCTTCACTGCTGATTGGGTCCTGGTTTTTATATGTACTCCCTTTGAATACTTGCTCCTTATTTGCTTTACCATGCATTCAGTTCATATTGCATACTTATTGCAACACCATAATTCCGGTTCAATTGAAAATTTTACTAAATAAATTTGTTCAATTTAGATCGAGAAAAATATAATTATTATTTAAAAATCAAAATAATTGAATTTGATTTAAAATATTTTATACCATCAAAATTTTTATATTATGCATATAAAATCATACATTAAAATAAAAAAAATTAGTATTTATATGGAGGATTGAAAAATTACAAATCAACCTGACTATTGAATTTCATTAATGTAAGATTTTTTGTATATGCATTATATATTAATATTATTTATTTGATTTATTATTAGTTATAATTTAAATTAATTACATGTAATCTATATTTTGTATGTATAAATCTAAATAAATAAATATTAATTATATTATATTAATTTAATTTGACATGGTTATAATAAAACTTAATATTTGGTTTAACAATAAAATTTTTATATATGTACATGTATAAATAATTTGTGTAAAACTAGTATTTATATCAGAAATAAGCTTTTTTTATTAATTTTCATATATTTAATTTATTTTTTAATATTGATAAAGTGATAATTATAGAATTGTTTATTCTTATATTTTATTTTAAAACAATGATTCAACGTAAGATTGTGTGTGTGTGTGTGTGTGTGTATAGTTTGGGGGTGACCATGGGGATCTGAAATAACATGGCAGAAATGTTTGGAGAAGACAATACAAAACATGGACATGGAAACACAAAAGTGATGTTCTCGTAAATACAGTTTACAATGCATAATGCACACTCGTGCCTTCTTGATAATATAAATAACCTCACCCACTCTATTCTCTTTTATATATATATATATATATATATATATATAACATACACACACACCCCCACACCCACACCCACACCCACAGATAAATATGAATGATTATCTAATGTATGAGATTAATAAAAGTTGTACAGTGCTTTCCTCCCAATGTATGTTCTTCTCATGCTGAATTTATGCGTCCATGTTGGATTTTGATTTCCATTTGTTTTGAGATCTGTGATTTCTTCTCTTATCCCCAAATCAATTCTACCTGCCTCATAACTTCAAACATATACATATACATACATACATTATATATATATATATATATATATATATATATATACACACACACTCACATACACTCTCTCTTATACGTACAATGGACATGAGTTGTTAAACATATAATTCGGTGATCATATGTTTGTGGATGTAAATGGTATATAAGGTGATATAGAATGAACACTTTTTAAAAATTTATATTACAATTTTGAATTACAATTTCTATAAAAAAACAATAAATAAATTTCAAATATTAACGAATAATTTTATTAGTTAAATTTATATATAATGAATGTAAAATTAATCTAATGAATATAATTTATATTTAAGTTTGCAAGGAATAAAATCTAGGGATAATTACTAAATATTTATAAAAATAGTAAATAATTTCTAAATTTATATTAAATTTGTGTTCTTGTTAAATTTTAAAAGTATTGGTTTTATAAATATATTTTCCAAAATTTATTATTTTTATAATTTTTTAAAAAATCAAGATATTTTGTAAAAATATGATTCCTAAAATGTTGAACCCATTTGTCTTCGTTGTTAGGTGAAAACTAAGAGAAAGGGATCAAAAGAGGGTAAATAAATAATATTAGAAAGGGTGTAATTAAAATTGGGACAGCAATTACAATTGTGTAGATGAGAAGCATGAAACTATAATATTAATTGGATTATATAATAAATTGATGGGATTTGGCTCATATTTCATGGCAACATTAGGCCACTATCGTTGAATATGTCATGTCGGCTATATTGATGCTCAACTTCATCTTTATTTGTTTTTTTTTTTTTTTGAAAAAATTACGTTTAATATTTAATGCTTCATGGATGTATTTAAAAGTTTGATTTCAGCTGATGTTATATTTTCAAGAACTGAATCCTTGAACTTTTGAAATTCATTAATGATTGTGATAAGATTAAGAATGATAATAAATTGAGTTTAAATTAACCAATATAATAATCATTTCAAATCGGTAGTTTTATGATGTTAAAGGAATAATTATCTTTTGTTATGTGATTCTTTGTAAATAAGATTTACGAGAATGCATTGAAAACAATTTTTAAAAATATATATGATTTTATTTTCAGTTAAAATATAAACCTCTTGTATTTGTTAGAAGATATAATAATGGATGAAATATAAATAAAAGATGGTTAAAAAATTCATAAAAATATATGACTATTGGAATTTGAATTTTGTTTTATTCTAGAGTAAATTATTTTGAGTTAATGTGAGAAAGAGAACATGATTTGTTGGGTAAATGGAGTTTGATGAGAGTAAGTGAATGGTGAGTGGGGTCGAAAATTGAAGGAGAATGGTAGAAGCCTTGAAAACACTTAGTAGACAAAGCACATGCAAACGCTAGGAAAGGGCCATATTACCACACCATTTTCTTGCTTGCTTTCAAGGAAAAGGAAAGAAAGTGAAGTTGTTATTCATTGATCTATTGATTTTCTCATTACTTTTTAAGGAAAGAAAAATGAGTGATGCCAACATTTTGTAGAGCACAAGTGAATGAGAAGAAGAGGTGTATAAAGCCTTAAATTAAGGTGAAGCCATATCTTTCCTATGGCCACAATTTGACGAGAGAAATACCATACTATATCAACTTCCTCATAAACATACCCTTAGCCCACTTAATACTCTCACCCTAATCAACACTATGTATTATATCAAAATATTAAATACCCATTTCCTACCCAAAATCAACTGACAAGAATTTGGGTCCACTTCATAGCCATTAAACATTGAATCTCATTTCTATCTTAATCTAATTTGTTCAATTATTTGTACTTTCAAAACTGGAGTATATGTCAAAAATAGTCGTTTTGACTAGTGGTTGCTTATCACTAAAATTATTATAAGATAAAGTTTTATCAGATCCATATTCTTATGCATGAATCCATTTAATTAATATAAGATAAATATTAATAGATTTTTTCACTTATTTTATATTAATTGATTTGATTCGTATATACGTAAGAATACAGATTAAATTTAAATAAAATTATGGTTGAAAAACAAAAAATGGATAATGGTAGTGAATGAAGGAATAGGAATGGGATTATTGGGATGATTCCTTTTCAGAATCCCACAATAATTGGATTTGGTTCTCGAATGTGAGATTTGTTGCACCAATAGGGGAATTTGGATATGCTCTTTCTTGCGTACTAATTACTCCAAATGAAGACTCTCCATTGCTAACACGGATATTACTCTTCCATCATACGTCCATATATTTAGTAATCACTTTTTATTTTCCGACCACATATTTCATACTTCAACTTAATAATTGAAATCTACCCAGAAAATTGAATCATCAATAAATGATGTGTTAACAGTAAATTATAATTAAGAAATATTATAATTTATTAATTTAAATTATTGTTCTTGCTTTTAGTTCCATTTATTTGAATTTTTAATTCCGCTCTTGTTTGATAAAAATAATAGAATGAAGTAATAAAATGGAAATATTATTTTGTAGAAAGAAAAGAAGTAGTTCTTAGACAAAAATACTCTTATAATTATATACTATTTATTTTATTGTTTAAAGGTTATATTTATTATTATTTTATATTATTTTTTAATTTAACATTTCAATGAATTATATATTTGGAAGGACATTAAGATATGCAAATTTCTCCTGGGATATTTTCTCTCATATTCCTTTAATTATTATCTAAATAATGGAATTTAAAAAATATGATTTGTTTTTATATAAAATTTTCATTATTTAAATGGGATTATGAAAAAGGCAAAAGGATATATATATATATATATATATATATATAAAAATGTGAGTGATTGAGGTAAGAAAATGACAAAGTATGATTGCGATGACATATTCCAATATAAAAGAAATAAAAGGAAAAAAGAAATTAACTTTTTGATGGATAACTTCGTTTTAAATAATAACTAATATTTTCATTTTTATTAAAATAATGCTAATTTTATTTAAGTAAAATAATCTTTTTAAAAGCAAAACTCTTTTACTAAATGTCTTTAAATTACAATACATTTTTTTTAGGGAAATTTTAAAAATATTTATAAAATTTAACATGCATTTATTTTAATTCACAATTATAAATATATTGTAAATAATAGTTATTTTCTAAAATAATAATAAAAAAAAGAAATAAATATAGAAGAAAGTAGAAATAGAATTAAGATACATTGATCCAAATAGCAAAGCTGTCAATTAAAAAGACAAAAAGCATACTGACATGGACATGGGTTTGCATGCCACTTTCTTCCTTCTTAACCCTTCACACCTTTTTTTTTTTTTTTTTTTTGTTTGGAGGTTCATAGCTGGATTCCAGTCTTATTTCCCTTTTCTTTTCCTTTTCCTAAAGATCATTTTCAGAAATAATCTAAATTATTTTTATTTTAATTCCACCAATTAAATCCATCCTCTGTTTATATGTCCCCATCGATTTTAATATAAAAACTATACTGTATCTTAAATTACAGAAATATAAATTAATTTTAATATTTAGAATAAATAAATAAAAGTACAGATCGCATAAAATCTTGAGTGCACATACAAACATGTCTCGGTCAACCAAATTCACTATTATCATTTAAATATTATTTAATACATTATTATAACATATTTATACACTATAAACTGTATTCTTTACAAGGAAAATTAATTAAAAATCATTAATTTTTAAAAAATATATTTATTTCAAAAATAATAACTTTTGTTGTAAGAGTATCGATTTTTATATATTAAAATCTTTATTAAAATCTGAAAATGTTATTTTAAAAAATATTTTTCTTGTTATTTTTTTTATAATAAGTTAAAAATAGGCATTTTGACAACAAATGGTGTTTATATGTATATATATATATATACATGTATGGATGGATGGATGGAAATGGAGTGGTGGGGATTGAGGCAATCTGTTTAGATTAAGGTTAAGGGCAAGCCGACCACTGTACGCACACCGATACCATTGTTCCCCCCCTTCCTTCTACTCCTTTTCCTCCCTCCCATCTTCCTATTTGTTTATTCATGTTGCTTTGTCTGTAATAATGGAGATTACCCGTTTGTGCATAAACGGTCTACTTCAAATCTTTATATATACAACACACTCCTCTATGTATATATTCACTACATTCCCTTTCACACGCTCTCTCCCTTGGGATGGGAGTAGATCTCTCTTATTCCATCTTCTATTCTCTTTATTTTGTTCATCAACTCCATGTCGAGCTATTTTATTAACGTTTTTTTTTTCTTTTAGAGACATTATTGCTTTCATGTGTGGAGCTAGGAGATGTCGATTAAAAAGTCAATTAGATTGTATTTTTGTTATTTTATTCATGAAAGCTTTTCTATATATAAAATCTCGATCAAATTATGTAATTACTTGTATCAACTAATTATTATTTTAAATTTATAAAAAAATGAGCATCAAACTATTATTCGATTTGGTCTAATTTGAATCAAGGGTATGTTGCTCGTAAAATTAAAAAGATAAATATATAACCCGTACGGGTATAGCCCAGTTGGTACTCGGGTGGGTGTTGGAAAGAAGAAGATTTACTTATTTGCATAGGACCAAAGGTAGCTCTACTCTTTGATTAGATATAGATATAGATAGAGATATATAGGTCAGTGCATGTATGACTAATGTAATCCAAGGCATAACTTTGTTTGACCATAATGTTAAAGGCAATGTAAAAAGCCAAACCCAACCAAATTGTTCAAACAAGGTAAGTAGAGAACAAATAAATTAATTTATATTATAATGTCACATTGCTAATTTCTAAGGGCATTTAAGTAAATTAACAAAGTACTAAAATCTTTGAATTAAAAAAAAAAAGAGAATTAACGAAATCCAAACTAATTATATGCCCCAAATCATCCACTAAATGCATATTACTTGGATTCTATGAATATTCCCTTTTCCTTTTATTTATTTTTTCAATTCTTTAAACAAAATTATATTATTTCCCTCACAATTAAATTTATTTAATTAAAATAGTTTAAATTTATAATTAATATAATACTTAAAATATGAAAATTTTCTATATATACTAATATGATATAAACAAATACCATCAACTACATTCCAATCAACATTTAATTAAAATTTTTCTAATGAAATTATTTTTTTAGTGAAAAAAATAAACATTAACTTTTATAGTAAAATTTGAGGAATTATATGATAATATAATTTAACAATTACCATCATAATTTAATATAAAATTTTTAATATATTTTTTCTTATTTATATATGCTTTTTGAAGATTATCTATTTTGAAAGTTTTCTAGATAAGCATGTTTAATATTAAAATATTTATGAAATGAATTTTTGAAAAAAAAAACATATCTTATTAATATAAATAGTATTGATTAAATATTTTTAAATATATATTTTTCCTTTTTTTTTTGTTGGGTACAAATATCCATCCCTCTCTCAATATCTTTCAATCTGCGCCATCCAAACTCTATTCAGTCCTCTTGTGCTCTCCCTATTTATTTATTTATTCATTAAAAAAAAAAAAAGGTTTTCATCTATAAAAGCAAAGCCATTAAGCTAAGAACTATTCCTCTCCTTGCTTTTCAACAATGGCTGACCCTTACTCCAATTTCTTTACTGGTTTTTTCAAGTTCAATCATAACCCTTTTCACCATCATTACCCTTCTCCAACCCCAACTGATCCATCTTCTCCGCTTTCTTATAGTTATTCCTCAAATCCCTTCACCATCATTAACCAAAATGATCTTCATCATCACCCTTGTTTCCTTTATCATGATCAAACTCCACCCCCTCCTTCTCCTCCTTCAAAACAAGCCCTACCTCTTTTGAAGTTAAGTCCATTAAGAAATGGGAAAGATCTCCATAACCAAGATCAAGATCAAGTTTATCAAGATCAAGAACATGGTAACTGCACTGAAGCTGCCGCCATGGATGTAGATAAGATGAGCAACAACAGAAGTAAAGATCATCATCATCTGAGCTTATTTTCTTCTTCTACCACTACTACTAGTGCTAGTAGTACTAATAATCACAATTATAACAGTAATTGTAATGCTAGTAATTATAATGATGATGAAGAAGATGATGATACTGTGACTGTTGCACTTCATATAGGGTTACCAAGCCCTAGTGCTGAAGAAATGGCTTCTGTGTTATCTTCTTCATCAGAAGTAATTACCGAGAAAGAAAGTTCTGTTGACGGTGATGACTCAACTATTGGATACCCTATTAACAGGCTTAACAAGGGTCAATATTGGATCCCAACTCCTTCTCAGATTCTCATCGGCCCTACTCAGTTTACATGTCCTGTTTGCTGTAAAACCTTCAACAGATACAACAACATGCAGGTTGGTATTTTCAATCAGTTCAGTTTCTTTTATCCATGGCAGCTTTAGGTGTATATTGCTTGTTCTCTTCGAAGAACATAGCCACTACCTTCCCAGATTTTGAATCTGTTAACTATTTGTCCACATGCTTTGGTTTCAAAGAAGTAAAACAAGAAATAATTGATTTATCTCCTTTTTCTTCATGGTTTTCTGCAATTTAATCTTTTCCTTCAAATTTATTTTTGCATGTTCTATATGGGTTTTGGATTTCCAATAAAATTTCCTGATCAGACTGAAAATTTAATCAGGACTTTTCCCCCTTTATGTGATTGAACAACTCAAGCATTGTTCCTTATGGCTGCCTTTAGTACTTTGAAGTTTGTGCTGTGTGCATATATATGTACACTGAAATTGACAGGTTTATGCCTTTAAAGCTGATAATTTTCCAGTTTTTTTTTTTCAGACATGATGTGTAATTAAACAAACAAATTTCTCTACATGAATCTCAAGTCCGCAAACAAACAGTTCTTACAGACATGACAACCCCACAAACAGAAAAGATTCACACCTCTATCTCTTCAATGTTGATGAATCTAAAGAAATGTATACAACTTTACCGATAAAATAGATCATCATCTGCCTTCTTATCTACCATTCATGATGATCTTGTAGAGTATATAAATCAAAGCTCTTCCTCTTCCCCATATTCTCACTAAAGCAATACGTTCTTCTTTATATGTTTCTTTTCGTATGCTTCTTTCTTTTCTATAAACATGTACACACACACACACACACACAAAGTAAAGAGCCGAGACTTTGCTTTTGGAATGATGACATATAATCAATACATGCAATAGCTTTACTTAATAAAATCTTCCAAATCTAGCAATAAAAAAAGGGATTAATTAAAAAATAAACATGTGGTTCATACTTTGATGAAGCAAACGTTTACCTTTAATATAATTAAGAGTTTGTACGTACCACTAAATCCTACTTTTATCAAAGTGTGAGGTTCAAATCCTCTCATAATCACCTTTGGTTTTAGCGTGATTAGATAGCACTTGCTTTCCTTTTTTTGTTAACTGTTATTCATAATTATGGTTCTTAAACTGATTACTGTTCGTGTTGAATTTTATTCGAACCTGTCGAAATTGTTGCATAGATGCATATGTGGGGACATGGATCGCAGTATAGGAAAGGACCGGAATCGTTAAGAGGAACACAACCAACAGGAATGCTAAGGCTACCATGCTACTGCTGTGCACCAGGTTGCAGAAACAACATAGATCATCCAAGAGCAAAACCATTAAAAGATTTCAGAACCCTTCAAACACATTACAAAAGAAAGCATGGAATCAAGCCATTTACTTGTCGAAAATGTGGTAAAGCTTTTGCTGTACGAGGAGATTGGAGAACCCATGAAAAGAATTGCGGAAAGCTTTGGTATTGTCTTTGTGGGTCTGACTTTAAACATAAGAGATCGCTTAAAGATCACATTAAAGCTTTTGGTAATGGCCATGCAGCTTATGGAATTGATGGATTTTTAGAAGAAGAAGATGAACCAGCTTCTGAAGTAGAACAAGACAATGAATCCATGCAGTGAAATTAACTAGAAAATTTTTAATTTCAATATAAAGTTGGTACTTAGATTAGCATATCTAAATTTACGAGCTTAATTAATTATTTTGGAATTGAAATATATTTTATATAGTTCAGGCTTCTGAAGGAAGAACTGTATAAGCATCAGCATTACTTGAAAAGGCCATCTATTGTTTTCCAAGGCATCGTAGGATCTTATGCATTAATCATCATGGTCAGGATCAAGTTCCTGTAACTTCATTTTCCATTGTTGACTGCTTTTCTTTCATTTCTTCCTAATTCCTTGTTTCTCCATTTCTAGATACATCTTCAGCATGTCATATCTCATGAATGGATTATTGTCTCCAAATTAACATAGTCAAATCTCAATGGTCATTTGTGATCATTAGAGTATATGTTGGTTGAAGCATTTTCGATCCATGAATTCATTTATCATCAAAATGATTCGAAGCAAATATTATTTCAGAATCAGGAAATTCGAAAAAAAAAAAAAGAATCTGGGTCGAATTCTTTATTGCTATTGATGTCTTTTCCATGCCTTTTAGGTGCAAAAATAGAATCATTATGCCTTTGTGCTTCCTGACATTCATTTGTCACATATTGAATTTAATGTATCTTATCACAAAGTTCAGTTCTTATTATGTTTTAATTCTACAATATTTAAGCTACTCAATCCTCCCCTCTTGGATTAATATCATGATGATTTGGAAACTAAAATTCTTTAAAATTTGAAAAATAATATATTTATAAAAATAATACGTTAGGATTTTATAATTTTTTATAATTATTAGAAGAAGACGATGATATTATGTAAGTAGGCATAAATGCATGCATGGATATCATTGTTTGGATGGAAGGATAATAATATAAGAGGAAATAAAAAGAAGAAAGAAAGAGGGAAAATGTAAGATTGATTGTTTAAGTTTCCAAACAATAAAAAGTAAGTGTTATTTGGATTCCTTAGTTTCCAAACATAGGATTAAAGATACATCTACAGGATACGTTGGAAGGAAGAAAGGTAGGAAATGGTGGGCATATAGTATATATATAAAGTTGAAAATGTAGTTGAGATAGGCTTTTCATATATCCTGCTACCACTTCAGCTTTTCTATAACCTCCATTTTATATGATATGATTCCCCTTATTTTTTGGCTTTCCCTTTGGTCAAGTCTTAGTGGGTATATATATATATATTGAAAAAATGGTTCAGCAATACTTAATTTTTAATATAAAAATAAAAATTACATAAGTTCTAAAGTGAAAGAGTTTAATAAAAACTAAAAATGTACTACTTCACATTTATTCTAAAAATATTATCACATTTAAATACATTAGAAACCTCTTGTATTTTATCAAATATGATAAATCATGATCATTCACTTGAAAATAAATAATTAAAATTTGAGTTTAGTTGGATAGATGATTATCATGTAATTAAATTTTAATAATCATTATCAATTAAATGATATAAATTTTCATAATATAATTCATCATATAAAGTATCTTAATCTTGACAATCAAACATTATTATTATGCATCATTTTATAACAAACGAAAAAATTCAGCAGCCTCGGAAAAGATATATAAAACTATTTTTCAACTGTATTTAATAATTTACTCTTCAGATTGAATAATATTTTGATATGATATAAAAAATTTTATTATGATTGAAACATCTAAATTTCAATATATAAAAATTTTAATTATGAAATAATATAGTTTAATATAAAGAACACATAAATATATGTGTATTTTAAATTCAATAAAAAATCAATGATGGATGAGAGCATGCAGTTGTATTAGAAAACTGGAATCATTTCAAAAGCAGTAAACATGAATTGTAGATAGAAAGTCAGGAATTAAAATAAATAGAATAAAGAACAGAATCAGGGCTTGCCTCTTCCAGCAACTACATTTTTTCTTTAAAAAAACAACTGCAAGTTGCACAAGCTTAGGGGAATTATTGAAAGCGATATATATATATATATATATATATATATATAGAAGGGCTCTTTCTCTTATAGGCTGGCCAATGAATGGATCTGGTTGGCAGCTTTTATGTGCGGAGAGATGGGCAAAGATGACGCCTCAAACAGTATGAGAATTATGGGGCAGATATTGTTTTGGTTTGGAAATTTCGCAGCACAAACTCATTCCTCCTTCACTACCTCCACACCTTTCTCCCTCATTATCTGTTTTCTTTTTTAACTCCATATCTTCCTTCAAGTAATTAATGATTCATATAAAAAAAATATATAATATATAATATATATCTCTTTCACACTCCATCTGCCATTTTGATTACTGTTGGAGATCAATTCATCACTATGTATGTTTACAGTTATTTTAGGATTTTGATATATCATTATCTACCTACAGTAAGTCAATGAAATTTAGGTTAAAGTTTTAATCTTGATTTAATACATCGAAGTCCAATAATTCGATTCTCATTGAAAAATTCGTGTAACGAATTAGTTTAATATTTATTATGGAATTCAATGAATTAACATATTAAAAAATTGATAAGAAAGATTATAAAAAGGAAAGTTAGAATATAAAGTCAAGTGGGTATTGAATGTATTTTTGTGATATTTGTAAATAATGTTGTTGTTTGCTTTTGAATTTTTGTAATGCTATTTTATATTAAAATTTAAACAGAATTATATTTTTTGTAATGCTATGTTATAATTGTATTTTTTTAAAAAAAATTATTACGCAGACTAAATATTTGTATAAAAATTATTATTTTAGTATAATATCTTTGTAACATCTGCATTGCATTAAGAGGAAGATGGAGATTCATCGGTCTTGATGATATTAACAACCCACATCCCAGTTTTTATGATTCGAGTTTATATTCATATCATATATTATATATCTCTATTAACGCTTTCTTTTGTTAAATAGTTTTTTCATGTTAATGAACTTCGACCCGATTCTCCTCCATGAAACAAAGCCATCGATGAGACTTCCCTCTGTTAGTCCCATTGGCAATGGCAGCATTGGACCATTAATATACATAAGGACATGAGAATTTCAAAAAATAACAAAAATAAGAGAGTCATGATTCTTAGAGTTTAATATAAAAGCAAAGAAGAATTAATATAGATTTATTACAAATGAGTGGTTTCTGTTGTTTTTATAAATAACAAGAATAACTGTACGCTAGAGCTTTTAACCGACCAAAAAACTCATGCATTATAATTTGCTCATGATAGAATAATCTTTACAACAATGCAACAAATGGATCAAGCTAGACATAAAGCATGAGGAATTCGGGCAAACACTAAGACTTGAAGCAGAAATCAAAAGAATAAGCTTTGATACCCTACCACAAGAATCAAACATCTACATATGTTTTCATCCTCATATCCATTATTTCCTTAATTTTCTACATCATATGTTTTATCGACCATCTAATATGTTCCTTCGGTTTTCAATATAAATTTCACTGTTTACCAACTCATTTGGACTTGAGAGTTTCACTAACAACCAACTAATTAAGTTGGTAAATAAGAAATTGATAACCCTTTTGAGTTGTGAAGCCGGGGCTTTTTCTTAGTTTGATGTACATGTTTGAGGTAGATTTGAGATCAATCAAAGGGGCGATGAATGTCACATGACTGTGGCATACCCTCTCCCCTCACATGTCATCCCTCTCCTCTTTCTTCCCTCTTCGTCTCTTCGACCCTAAGCATGTAAATAAAATTTTTTTATACCAAATTGAAAAAAGCCCCTTAAAGTAACGTCAACATTATAGCTATAAAATAAAGGACCATCTTCATGTATTAGTAAGTCAAGTTTGTCCTTGAAAATCTTTATAGAAAAAAAAAGAAGAGGTAGCACTCTAACAAGTGAGAGTGGACAAAGGGTTTAGGTTTTCAATTGTTATAAGTGTTGCTGGTTTGTGTAAATCAATCAGAATTGTTTGAGCATTATTGGATCAAGTACAATCTATTTTTATTTACTGGGTTTACCAGCTAGTTGAAATCAAATCAAATCAAATCAAACACGATAAGATGATATTAAGCTCAAGTATGCAACCAATCAAACAAGTGCAATTAACGATTTTCAAATTCAATGGAAAAAATAATTTTATGATGCAAAAATATTTAATGTAGCTATTTTTAAGAGGCAATGAGAATGGAGAAATTTAAAAGTCTTAGTAAAAAACAAGGATGTCAAACACTCAAGGAGAAGGCCTTGTACTTAAATTTGTTAATCCATTGAGAGATACTTATTCAAAAAACACTTGAAACATTTAAAGGTGCAAGTCCAGTCAAAAAGGGTTTGAAAAGATAGTACAAGTTATTACAGCAAGATAAAGATGAGAATATTCACAAGCTCAAAAGCTAGTCAATGAGTTAAAAAGAAAATGACAAGCACATAATGTTGTGAACTTGATTTGGTTATGTGACAATTGTCATTAAAGGGTGTGAGATATTACCAAATGCACCCTTCATGAGAAAAACATCCCATCAACATATTACAAGCATACATGAAGAAGAAAGGTATAGTTATTTTTCAGTTATTTAATGGTATTTTACTTTTCAGTTATATATTTTTATTAGCTGCTTATCAATGCAATATTGTTATACTAATTTATTTATTATTTACTTTAATAAATAATATTTGTTATAAGAATCTAATAAAATTTTATCGACTGTTCATTTTTTATTAAACATCATTAAGTTTTACACTTAATTTTGATGAATGTAAGATAAATTAATCTAAACTACTTATTTTAAGTCAAATTAAACTAATTAATTTTTACCTAATTAATATAATTAATAAAAGTAATTATTTTATATAATTACTCTAAAATTATTGCTAATAAAAAATAATTATATTAAATTAACTAATAATATGTAATAATTTAATTAATAATAATTAGTTCATCTTAAACTATATTACATAATTAGTTTTGATTAATTATATTTTAATTGTGGTAATCTGATTATTTTATTGAAATATTAAATTATGTTATAATTAATGTAAATATGGAGAAGTTAGTTTATATATAATAAAATAATTATTTAGATTTTTAATATTAATTAAATTAAAAATATTTAATTTAAAAAAATAATTACTTTATCTTAAATTAGAATATTTATTTTATTTAATTGATTGTATTAATATAATGGAATTTGCTATAATTTTTTTTTTTTTTTTACTAGTTAATTTTGATGTATGTTATTTATTTTTTAAAAGTAATTTTTGCTTGTGATATTATATCAACTGTCATTTTTTTATACATCTTAAAAATTAATATTAGTTTAACTTTCAATTTAAATTTATGTTATTTTTGTGCAATTTTGATGATACCCCTTCTAATTTATTCCTTCTTCGTCTAGCTTCTTAATAGTTCTAATAAGAAATATCATAAATAATAAAAAATATAATTAAATTATATAACAAATAATTAAAAATAATTAATTAATTAATTAGAAAAATATAAAATTAAAGAAAAGTAAAAAATAATCATTAAAAAAAGGGAAAAAAAGAAGAAGAAAACAAGAAAAAAAGAAGTTAGAGAAGCAAAAGAAGAAAAAGGTAGTGAATGAAGAGAAAGAAGGAAAAGAAAAAAACTTAGAACATAAGAAGAAAAAGGAAATCAGAGAAAAGGAAAAGGCAAGATTGAAAGAAGAAAAGGAAGGAAAAAAGATAATTTTGCTAATGAAATATAAATTAAAATATAAAATTAAATTGATATTTTTAAAATTAAATTATAATATGATAAAAATTAATTTCATTCTGACATGTGACTAGTTATCCTTTTTTATTTGAGTATTATTATAACATTATATCCCGTCTAGTAGTTTTATAGAAATCTCTTAAATTATCCTCTTGGATAGTTTAAAAATTTATTATCTTATATTAATAACATATTAATCATGCATAATTTATACATTTTTTAAAATTTCATCTATGTGTAACTCATATTATATATATATATTAGTATAAATTATGTTAGATAAAAAATAATTCAATTATTATAAATAAAATTACATATTTTACAATTTCATCTATATCTAACTTATATTATATATATTAGCATAATTATTTAAACTAATGATGTTAATTAAATAAAAATTATTCAATTATTGTCAATAAAAATAATTTATTATATAATAATAATGATTTAAATAAAATTAAAAAATAATTAAATTTATAATTTATAATTTAGATTAATTTTATTATAAATAATTAGTTTAATAATATTATAAATATATTAGTATTTTAATTGATAAAAATTTACCTTTTTATTACACGTGTTTATTTAAAATTTAATCCCTTCCTTGAGTTTCTCGCTCTGTCATTGCTTCTATTTATGATAAAAACAATAAAAAAATTACACGGTTTATGGAAAAACCAAAAAAAATATCAATTTACAGGAAAACAAATTGGGATTTATATATATTTTTGGCATTGGATGGATTGATGATCAAAGGTGGCATTACCATTAAAGCTGCAGGATAAAAGCCCACCAAACTTTTTATATATATATAGATTGACTAGACACCTTTTATATTACAAATAATTATTATAAATAATAATATTATTATTAAAAATAATGACAAATAATAATGATAATCATAATTTACTTATAATAAATTATTGTTGATAATAATAATAAATAAAAATATTATACATCTACTCACACTATAACTATTAATAATAATTATAAATAATAATATAAGTAATACTAATCATCATCATAATCATCTACTAAGAGTATTAATGATTATTTAAAATAATAACCTTTACTAATAATATTAATAATATATATCATTAATTATTATTATTATTATTATTATTAAAAATTATAAAATTATGGAAATTATTATTTGTAATTATTATTATTGTCACATTAATTGATTGATTCGTATTCATTACTCAGATTTTACTCCTCACAGATGATTTCACTCATTAAGGAAATAGTTTAAAATATTAATTTTATAAAGGGATTTTGCCAATTGATTATATTACCCTTTATAAATTTCAAATACCTTTTCATTAGTAATATATTCTCATGAAGTAAATAAATAAACTTATCACTAACGACATCTCAAATTCCAAAAAAAAAAACATAAGAAAATAATTATTCTACAATTTAGTGTGATATTAATTATGTATCACAAATATCATTAATATGTCATAAAAAAAATAACAGGCTTTAAATTATATTTTGAAGTTATATTAACATTTTATGTTTTGTTCATATTAAAGCTATTACATATTTTTAAATCCAATACAAAATCATTTTAAATTAGATCATTTAAAAATACGCATGAATAAAAAAAAACAAATAATGCCACAAAATGTATTATTGTGAAATTCGATTCCATTTAGACAAGAAGCAACCAATGGCCGCAAACATGGTAAATACTCGAAATGACCAATTGCATTCATTTGACCATATGCATTATGCATCTGGGTTCTTACCTACCAACCTTTAGTTAAATATCACAAGGGAAGGAAGCAACCAAATTAATAATTAATCTCTATTTGCAAGGTGTCGGTAGAATGGCACCACCATAAGATTATTTGCTCTCAAATATCAAAATTTGCCATCCATATATTCACAAAATAGACATTCGAACAGTATCTGCTTGCTTCTCTTATGTTTCTATTGCCTACATTACCTATTAACATGGCAAGATCGGTAACCTTAAGTTAGGGCAATAATTTGAGTTGTTAAATTACAAATAAGTTAAGAGGCTACCTCATTTTTTACAGGTATTGCTATCCCATTCTATGACACAAACTAGCCTGCCATGAGCTTGGATCTCTGGTCACAAAAATTCCAGAATTCACCTTGCTTTTTCTGTACAGTGCTCGGTTCTCTTCTTATCTTTCATCTCATTCAACTTACTGCAAGTGTGGCTGACGACACTTCATGATTCATCTCGATTCTGTCCAGCATCACGCCTGCAATGCATGGAACGATACATGTCACATACGTTTGCTTACACGAAATATATACAGCACAGCAATTTCACACAAACTCAACCTCGCCTTAGTCTAAGTTTATTAGGGTTAGCTATCCGGAATTAGCCCAAGTTCCACGATCCATGAATTACAAAAGTTCAGCATCTCAATACATCCATGTACCGCAAATCATTTGCAAAAGTTACCACATGTATACTTCTTTTATCGTCATTCATGGAGAAAATCAAGACGATGGCCGTTAAAAATTTCAATACAATTTGACAAATTTTTCTTCAGAAGTTCAGCAGAATCAGGTAGGCCATGGATACAGTTCAAACAAGTAGATGAACAGTACTGTAAATATTTTTTGGAGGTGAATGGGATGTCTTGAAGCGTTGGGGTCAAAGAATAGTTCATAAAATAAATACCTAGATGCAAAAAGGTCTTCAAATTGCTAATAAAGCTTATATGACATTTCATATTTGGGCCTTTGCCAGCGTAGAAGTCAGCTTTAAAGCAATATCACCGTAAGGTTCCTCTTGTTGTACATCAATAAGTCCATGACTTTTCAAAACCTGCAGTCCACCATTACAATTACAAGAGAACAAGCACAGCAAAAAATATGAACGAAATAATTTTTCATAAAGCCTTAATCTTTGCTTTTAAGCAACCTTTCCCTTTCTGAAGCGGTTAATCTGTTAAGAAGAATTTTGCGATTGGCGTAACCAAAGTGAATTTGTATATCACAAAACCCATTATTAATGGATCCAAACAACAGCTTATAGCTAAAAGTCTATACAGGACAACGGCAATGCATGTCCGAAACTCCACCGACAAAGGCACTACATTCTCTACAGAACTTGTACAGAAACAATTTTCAAAATTAAGAAAAGTAAAATAAGAAAGCGCATTAGGACTTTTTTTCTTTTGCAATAAATTATACTAAACTAACCCTGTCACCAAACAAACCAGGGATAACAAATGCAGGACAGGATTTCAAAAGGTGTCATAGTTCTACGTCAGGACTAGAGACAACAAACGTTTAGATGCTCATGCAATTATTTAGTTCATACTTTATATTGTAAGAAAAACATCTTTGATAAGAGTTAGGAACGATTAATACAGACAATGGATACTGAAAAAAGATGGATTCATAAGAAATAAGAAAGAAAGATGAAATCAACCCTCATACAAGAATGATTTCTCAAAAAGATGAACTCTGCCCAGCTACACCCGAATAACCCAAATTAAACGATGATAATAAGCATGCTTTCCTGTATCTATCTTCCCCTATTTATATACACTTTGTAACTGCTTCAACCATGTGTCACCTCATAATTTGACGATTATTTTATTATGGAATATTCAACTAAGAATACCAAGCCCATTTGTTGTATTCCTATTAATCTTCCACTAGATGCGAACATTTATTTCAAGACGAATCATACCAATACTTCTATAAAGTCCCATATCTGGTCATGCTGACTTTTCATCAATCTGAGACCTTCATGAAAACACTTGCAAACATATCAACAGGCATACAGTACCGCACTGGAGAATCAATTATAAACTTACCAAAGTTTCAAAGAACATTCGAGCACACAATTTTCTTGTCTTTCCTTGTAAGATCTTGTTAAGACTGAGATCTTTAATTTGGTGCTTTGATGTTGGAGTAATAGGAGAATGTTTTCTTAGAAATTGAGCCACAGCCCTACGTCATAAGAAAAAAATCAGTTGGCAAGTCAAATTAAAATGGAAAATAAAATTTTAAGCCAAACATTTGGACTACAGTTCCGTAAGTTATGCAGAAAATAGATGATACCTTGTTCTCACAGATAATGAATCAATGCTTTGAGTTCCTCGAGTACCTTGAGATGCTGTCATAAGCAGAATGCCACGCACATATTATAAACAAAATACAACAATTGAAAAGAGATATTTCATATTATTTTGACTTCTTAGATAACTCGTGAGAAATCAGCTTACCAGGTGGGCTATTGTCTGCTTCCAGGAAAAAGAGGTCCTACAACAATCGCGAATTTTCATAGTAAGACATAAGAGCATGAACAACTAGGTTAACTACTAATAAAATGAGGAGTAACATGACTAGCACACTTGGGTGATCTAATATGAGTAGAAAATTACTGAACCAATATGAACATATTGAGAACCATGCAAAGCACATAGTGCACAAGACATTCAAGACTCTTAACCCTGAAATGCATCAAACATTTGAACCGCCTGACAGTTGAGAGCACAGAATCAAGAGTGCGGTAATAAATTACCAAAAATCAAGGCTACTAGTGCACTAAAGCATGGGCGAATACAGGGAAGAGGCAATGGATGCATTTGTTCCCATTGACTCAATAAAATAGTAAAGGATCTAATAAGTTTGATTGGATGTCAACTTAACAAAATTGAAAGAGTTCTCTTGCTAGATATTTCTATGGCTTAAGATTTATAGGAAACAAAATAAAAGCTTGGTCCCTTTGAGATGACAGTCTGGATATGAATATTACCTCCATTTCTTCAGAATTAGAAGACTCTGGAATATCTGAAAGTCCTGTGCGCCCTGCATCGAATTGCTCTTCCAAAAATGTTCTGGGTGTTTCCAAATCAGTAGAGTAAGTGCCAGTGGACAAAGCAATATCCGGTGTAGGCAGCACTTCAGTTCCAGCAGTTTCTCCAGCCCATTGTGTTGTTCCTGATCCTAAACTTTTTGCTGCGCTGGGAGTCAAATCATATCTTCTAAAAGGAGAAGCCATAAATCTTGCTGGAGAGGGCAGGAGTTCAGGTAACAGACTGTTGCCATTATGGCCTTCATGCTCTCGAAGGCATTCAAATTCTAGGTCAGGTTCAACTTCCAGTACAGAAGGCTGCACAAACATAGGCTCTTCAATTTTTTCAAATGCAGAACCAGATGAAGAGGCATTCCTGTGTTCTGGGATCATTTCTGTTGTAGAGGAAGGAGAAAACGCAGCTACAGGGTCTAAAATCACTTTTGTCGAACAAGCATGAAAAGTTGTTCCTCCCTGCTCTGAGGCCATTTCAGCAGCAGAAGCTAGTGGTGCTACAACCCTGAGCTCTGGTGTAGTTTCCCTTTCAAGAGTGAAATGAGTTTTCAAAGAAATGCATCCCGTCTTTAAGAGATAGCCTAGATCAATACAAGACCCTGATGATAGATAAGCATCAGTACCTTCATGACAGTTTAATCACCAAGTTAAAGGAGCACAAGCTAAAGCAGTTCTGATCACTCACCAGTTAACGAAGGCTCAGTAAAAACATGCTCTTTTCTCAAACTGTTGCTAAACTTCCAAATATCCAAAGCAGTTGAAGGGATTTCCCTCCTCTTTCTCAACATATCACTGGAATTTTCTAAAGCCTTCTTCATGAACCTACCAAATTGACATTCTTGTATCAGAAACATGAACCAATGCAACACATGCTCGACATAGATTTAACAAAAACATACTTATTAGTCAATACTGTGGTCTCATCGAAGGATTGCTTTCTCTTTCTTAGCCTTGGCACTGGCTTCTGATCAAAAGGAGTTGAACGTACTGCAAGTTCGGGTGACTCATGCCCTGGAAACAAATTTGAAGTAAAAACAACTTAAGTCACAATCACCTTTCCATATTGCTCAACTCAAAAAATGGGTAATCAACTCACCAAAAGAAATTCGTGTATCTGGAATTTCAGGTGCATCTTGTGAAGTCAAATTTTGGGATTCTGTACGCTGCTGAAATGGTAGAGACTCTTCTCCAGGTGGTACCACATCTTCCTCAAGTGGAGAAGGGATTTTCTTCTCATTCAAACCTTGGTCTGGAGATCTGTATGGTTCAGGTGCATCATTTTGATGATGGATAAGAACAGGAGGAAGGTTTTCCAAGCTAAAACCATCAACATGATCACGCATAACTTCAATTTCTGGAGGGGAGTTGTCATTGTTAAATACTGAATTAAGAACCTCAGTCTGGTTGCTTGGGCCAGGGTCTTGAAAATCCAGAGTCTCAGACTGTAATTCTGTTGGGTAATTCGAACCAGCTGGAAGATCATCAAATACAATAGGCACTTCTGGCAAATTTATTTGGCCTAGTTTTTGAGCAGGTACTTCCATTTGCTCATAAGGAGCAGCATGTGGAGAACCCATATCAGCATCAACTGATTGAGGAATGCTGTGGGGCACAAAACAATAACAGTCAGTAGAATTTAACATCAAAAGAAAATGACTAGAAAATGCAATTAGGGGCTTACGCCTCCTCCATTGGCCTGATTACTGTATTCAGCTCAGGTTCTTGAGATAGCATATCCATCATGATATCCTGCAGGGACAAATTTCTACCAGTGAATAATGTAAAAGCAACTTCAAACAATCAAATGAACTTCTGAAAGAAAAATGACAGACCTCGTGAAGAGATATAATAACATAAGGATCTCGATCAGTGGGAATTTGATCTTGAAGTGTTATTTCCTCCTGACTCTTCATATGAATATCCGGAGACCTAAGCATATATATCTACTATGTCAAGAGAGAAATATAAGAGTTAACCATCCAAATCTGAAAAGAAGGAAGATTTCTTATAATTATACCCATTAGGATATACATCCAAGTCAACATCCAATGCATCAAGGTCAAATGTTTGGGGTAAAGTGACAGCTTCAAATTTGGCTGTTGTAGCATTCTCTGGCAAATTAACTTCAAAGGAAGCAAAGGCCTTTCTTAACCCAACAAGAACAACATTGCAGTCGTGGTAAAGATAATCAACTTTCTTCGAATATATCCGAACAACACCTAACAGGAGATGCCCTGACATTCTCAATGCAATTGGGACTTCCGGAAACATGATGCGATCTAAGACACCATCCACGTCAAAAATAAATGTAAATAAAGCAAAATTAGTCATTATTGTTAGTAAATTCTCCAAAATGTGGTTTTTGGAGCAATTACTTATACATAAAAACACTGTTGATAAACATTAAAACAGAAAACACACAAACCACACTAGCGACAAGAATGTGACAGACAGAACCGCACGTTCTCCACAAAACCATTTATTGTCATTAAGGAAAAGAAGTAACGAACAAAATTTCAGAAGTGATGACATGCAATAACATCATTTTTCATGTGACAAGAGCTCCACGCAATCAAAAAATATGCAACTGAATCCAACCGAAAGAAAAAATAATCTTTCATAACTGACCAACTGTTGAGGAGATATCGGTGGAGGTGTAGTGAGACTTCTTGAGGCGATGCTGTAGATGAGCGGCACACCACACTGTTCCAAGAGGACCCTTCCGAGCTAGAAATGTATGCGAATAAAACATTTTCCTTCTCCTTCTCCTTCTCTTTTATTCCTTCTTCGATTCCTTAAAAAAAAAAAGGTATCTAGTTTGAATAAATTCTAAATGTTCATATAAATTAGCAAAATACGTTACATCACTTTATTATGATTACAAAACCAAAAAAAAAAGCTGTAAAAGTTTATTATAATGTATCATGATCAATAAGTAAAATAAATATGTCAACGAGTTGAGATGAATTAGCGCAATGGAGACAAGATGCAGAAGGATTAAATTAATCCTATGATATATGATTAGATTTTAAATCATTTACAGCATGATATTCTAATATGGCCATGTTAAATTCGTACAGAATTATATAAAATAAACAATATCAATTTATTCATACCAAATCTTTTTTTTTTTCCGACTCCAATTTTGTTACTTGTTTGAATCGAAAAATTCAAAGAAATGATAGTAATCTCTTGTTATTGATGATTGTATTATGAATAATATCAAGCAAATTGATCATATTCTTAAATGAGGTTTTAGGTTAAACTAAAACACAACCAATGTAATACTAATTTTTTCAAATGAAAGGAAAATTTTCAATTATATTTTGAAAGAAACTTCAAAACATTGAAAAGAAAATCTGATCGTTTCAAATCTGTATTACGTTAAAAACAAAACAATGTCAATACGCGCGGCAAAATTACAAGGATGCATTTACAAAATTTGGCAGTTAACAGCAGCCATATAAACTGTAATCAATAACCGAAAAGAATTAGGAAAAGTTAAAAAAAAAAAAAGATAAAGTGAAATTAAACATTACCTGTCTCTCAGTAACAGATGAAAAATTGCATGACGGGACTGGTGATTCGTGGAACTTCTATCCTAAGTCTTCCATTGCTTGCTAAGTTGATGTCTTACGCCTTGGAAACTTTCAATTCGAACTCGATCTTCGTCTGCAGTGAGGGGGCGTGAATGTGTAGTGTATCCGTCCGATCAAGTGACGTGATCGTAGTAGATCAAATAATAAGGTATGACTCGGTTTAATCAATTCTTGTAGTAAAGTCTCGAATAGCACCGAAAGTCGTCCGCATAAAACATAAACCACTCGAAGGTGAACTGATGATTCGGTTGTATTTGAAACTATTTGGATGATAAGAATAAATTAAAAAAAAATTGATCTACAGAGATAGAGAGGCTTAGGGTTTTGGAGAATTTGTTTAAAAGAAGACGGCAAACAGGGAAATGGGAAATAGGGCGGGAACTCTTTGAGGTTAGTATCCCAGGAAGAAACCCGAAAAAATGGCGGGAACTGAGAGCGGGAAGGAGAAAGAAAGAGTAATAAGTATTATTTTATTTAAATTATAAAATTATTAAATATCTAAATTATTTTTGTTTGTAGTGGGCATTTTTTTAATAAGGAAAAAGGGATTGAATATTATTTTATTTTTTTATAAATTTACCGCTTTTTAATTTAATAGTGTAAATCATACTATTTTATGTATTTGTACAAAATTGTAAAGTCAATTTTGACTTTTTTTCTTAATTAAAAAACATGTGGAAATATGTTTCAGTATGTTTTACAACAATAATTTTAAGCCATGTTTTTTATCTTTAAGAAAAATTAATAATTTTTAATAAAAATATCATTATAATTAATATATTTTAAATGAGAATTTTTATGAGTAATAAATATAATTATTAATTTTTGTCTAAACTAAATATAAAATTATAAATAAGAATTCTATTTCTAGAAAATTTTTTTATCTAATTTCATATTTAAAATTAATTTTTATCTAAAAAATTATATTTAAAGTCTTTTTAATTTGTAAAAATTAATTTCTACCTAATTTTATATAAAATAATGATAGTTCTTTTTATCTAATTAAATATAAAAGAAAATAAACTTAAAAATTAAATAACAATAATAGTTTAAATGTGTAAAATTTAAATTTTTATCTTATTTTATATAAAATAAAATAAAATAATAAATATATCTATAAAAATTAATTTTTATTTAATTTTATATAAAATAACAATAGTTTAAATTATAAAATTAATTTGTAAAAATTAATTTTTATCTAATATTATATAAAAATTAATTTTAATTTTAAAGAAATTTATTCAAATTCAAGTATGAAATCTAATTTTTATCAATAAAATTATATTCAAATATAAGTACTTTTTTACTTAAATTAAATATAAAATAACAAATAAAAATTTTTATTTTCACATAAATACTAATATTTATATAAATTATTTAAATATAAATTATATGAATTTGATTTAAATTATAATTAAATTAATATCATTACTTCATAAAAAAACACTTTTTTTAAAGATTAGAATATGATAAAATCACTTGGTAAATGATTATATTTATTTAATTATTTTTGAATTATATATGAAAATGTAATTAATTTTGTAAATTTAAAATATCATAAGTAAAATGTGAAATAAAATATAATTAAATAATATTAATTATAATAAAATTATTATTTGAAGTTATTATAAGAAAATTAATTAAAATATTGATTTTAATATAAGTAATTATAAATTTTAATTATAATAGTAATAAAAATTTTATGGTTATTAATAATTATACCTTTTATTGAAGAAAAAATTATTAAAATTAAACAATTATAAATATATTAATTTACTTAAATAAATATAAAAATATAAAAAAATTTATTTTATATGAAAATAAATTATGATTAATGATAGTTAAATAATTAAACTAATATTATTATTTATCATAATAGATTATCTGCCATATCGTTTGGGTACACTGGTTCATTTGGGCAAATCCAAACCCAATTCCAACTTGTTTGATAATTACTTTAACGTGACCCGACCCCATGCAGGTATAACGTTAATATGTTAATATGGCCGCTTTAAAATGCTAGCCTTTTACTTTAACCTTTGTCAAGCTCAGTTACTAAATCCATATATGACAACCCCTAGTTGTTTCTACATCAGTAAACTTCAAATACCCCAAAATGAGAGTAATTTGAATATATGGAGATATATAAATAACCATTGCTAATCTAAATGTTAGATATATAAATCTTTCATAGAATGCATCTAACAGCTTAAATTTTTAGGTCGGATGATTATTTGATATGATATCGAAGATTTTATGATCTAAAAATCTAGAGTTGGAATCTTGAAAACCCGGATCATTACCTAATTAAACTAAGCACAAGGTAGATATGGATCCATAATTCTTTGACGCTAAACATATATATTTGAAATTTATAAAATAAAATACCCTTCTATTCTCCATTAATTTAAATGGCATGAAAGATACTAGAAAGTAGGAAAGAAATAAAAATATTATTAAGGCCAGATCAAATTATAATAAATGGACTAAAATATCCAATATTTGTGTTTATTTTTCTATTAAGAATATTTTCACTATTTTTTTTGTTAATAGTACAATTAATTCCCTATTTTTGTTAAAATTCTCATCCTATTTTACCCGCAAATACCTATTTCATTAATTTAATATTGGATTCTAAATTTTTTGGGTTAGTCATACATTTAACTATATATTTTATAAGTTTTATTTTGTTAATTTCAGTCACCAATTTAATTTTTTGGAAATAATCTTTTAATTTCTATGATCATATTTAACAATAAAATTAATTTTATGATTTAAATTTACATGAGAGAAAATTTGTTAAGCAATTTTTAATGAGTTTCATAAGTTATTACATTTTTAATGAGTTGAAAGAGAGAAAATTTGTTTGAATTTAACACATTAAATAGTTTTATATGATTGAACATATTATTCTATTATTTTGATTATATTATACTAGGAAGATAATTATTATTTTGATTTTTCATGGCATCAATCTTTTCTTTTTAAAAAAAATTAAAATGACTAGCTTATTATTATTATTATTTGTTTTTGATGTTAGTATTTTACCATCATGGAAAATAGGCTATTTAGATTTGAAGAGAAGTGAGAAAGAAAAGGAAAGTTCAAATTAATAAAATATACTATCATATATATTATGATTTTCAAGAACATGACAAAAAAAATACCTTTGAAAAAATCTTTTATAATGATGAGTATTTGATTCTATTTGTTATAATTGATTTAGCCTTAACCTTCCCTTGCTTTTTTATTTTTGTTTCTTTACTTGTAAGAATGGATTATAGTTAGAATTAAATATGATATCTAATACCACCTTAGACACATAGACACAGTTAAAATAAGTGAGGGTTAAAATTAAGAATTATATAATTTAAATTGATAAAGTATATCTAGATTATGATATTTTTTATATATAATTTATTTATTTTAAAATTATATATGAATTTTTTTTCTAAATTATGTATAACTCTTATTTAATCTTAATATACTTATAAAACTAAAAGCGAGTCTATGGAGCCAGGGCTTGAGCCCTACCAGCCCTGGCGTTGGCTCCGCCGGTGGCCAGACATAAAATGCTATTAGAATTTACAATTATTGACTTGAACAATTCATCATGTAAATGGCTTGCCAAAAATAATAGTAAATTATAAATTTTCACCACAAAATTCAAATATTGTATGCAACTCCTCATGATCTCAAATCTAAACTTAACCATTTCCGTAATCTAAATTTAGCCATTAATGCTTCTATAAATACCTACCATCAACATCTTCATACCTGCAAAATAAAGAAAACAAGAGAATAATTTTAAAACTAAAAAATAATAATAAAAACCCTTTCTTCATTTGCAAGGCACGGAGGGATTGCTATTCAAGTTATCATGGACATGAAGAAGATGTACTCTATCATATTGGTTGTTGCCTCCATCCTTAGTGTAGCTTTGGCCTTTAATAGTGTGGCCGAGACTCCTGGCTCTAACGCTCCCGGTTATCCTGCCCCATCACCCACGACTTCCCCTGCAGCCATGGCTTCCCCTGCTGTTGGGATTTTGGTTGGAGCTTGCCTCGTATCCTTCTTTGCTTATTGTATGCAATGAGCATGATATGAACATTTTCACGTGCAAGTTTTGCCTGAAGGAAGGATTAAAAACCCATTATAAATGTATTTTCGTTATATTTGGTTTCTTGGATTCTTTTTTTTTTTCCGAATCCTTTACCAAAAACAATACCTTAAATAAAATAACACTTTATTCCCATTTAGTTTTGTTTTATTAATTTTACGATTATGAACTGTTTCAGTATTATAATAATGTTATGATAGTTGAAGATAAATTTAATTATATGAAGAAAGGGAATATTAAACATGATATGGTTATACAACAACAAGATAAAATGTCACGCCTGCACACACATGGCTTAGACATTTTACAATTTGCATTGCATAATCTATGGATTTTGGATGAAGTGCTAGTATAAATTATATTAATTAGTGACAGTATGATATTTGGCATTAAGGTAAATCCGGGTTGTGGGT
>CANYBF010569413.1:0-16696 GCA_948192965.1 Dalechampia spathulata | reverse complement strand
CTCCAGCTTTAATTCCCATTTGTTTGCATATTTGCCCATCTTGTTGATAGCCTTCACATGAGGTCTCCATTAAAGTATTTTGTTTTTGTTCCCCCCATGGCTCCTATCTTTTTCCCCCCAATCTTCTGCAGATTTGTGCTTGAAATGGCTCATAATTGAGTGGTCACGATCGTGACTTTCTTTCTTGAGTGTACTCGGGCTTCAAATCTTCTGTCACGATCGTGACTTTGAATGTCGCGATCGTGACTTAACTTTGTGGCTCTTCCCTCTTGATTTGGCTTCTGTCACGATCGTGACTTTGAATGTCACGATCGTGACTTGACTTGGTGGCTTTCTCTTGGCTTTCTTCTTTTGGCTTCTGTCACGATCGTGACTTGGTATGTCGCGATCGTGACTTAGGAAGTGTTGATCTTTGCTTCTTTCTGTCACGATCGTGACTTGCTCCTTGAAGTCCCAAAATGCTTCATTTTTCTTCCATTGCTTCTCTATTACTACACACTTCACAAACACATCAAATTCTACTACTTCAAAGCATAAATGTAACAAAACAAGCATCAAACAACAATTAAACATAGAAATTGGCATACATCAGGCGGTTGTGAGGAGGGAGGTGAGGTTATCCGGTCACACGAAAGGGGTGACCAACACAAAGGAGGAAACTCTCCGGAAGAAAAGTAAAAAAGAAACTGCTCACAGGGCAGAGACACGAATTTTTAGCCTTAAAGGCTCTGATACCATGTAGAAGATGAGAAATGGTTTTCTGTGTTTAGATTGATCAAAATAGGAGATATATATACATCCTAAGAGCTATTAAGAAAGGAAACAAATAAAGAATTACTAAGATTACTCCTAAGTTTATTCCTAAGATTATACAATCACTATGATCTAGCTACTAAATATATACAATCTGTTACAAATGGAAAAGAAAACTGCACCCATCCTTGGTTCTGTTATGTACCGTCATAAATCAACCCCATTATGAGGGCTTAACTACTAGTTACCTATGTTGTATCGAGAAAATTGCATATATATATTTTAGAGGCTCTGATTAGCTGTAGATGCAAGTCATGTGGCACACGGTATTTTCATTGCAAACATTATATAGAAAAAGAACGTGGAGCCTCTCATTCACAAGTACTTGCAAATTAAAGCTTTCAAAATTGACAAACAATAAAGCAAATATATTAAGGCATAACTTAAAGAAAGATAATAGCAATAGAAAAGGTACAATATGTGGCACCTGTTTGCTGCTAAAACGACATAACAAGAACTGAATTCTAGCCTCTCAAAAATCAGTACGGTAATTCTCTGGTTTAAACCACAAAGAAAAATCAATTCCTTTGCTGTTTAGTTTCTCAGTTGCAGGTCCTATTCTCTCCAAGAGCTGCACGTTAAACAAGATCATTTGACTGTGCAGTTCAAACAACTAAAGTAAACAAACATGTAATGTGGAAATTTTTGGAGAAAAAAGCATAAATGAAATAAGACAGAGCAAATGGTGAAATTTACACTTAATGTGGAGGAGAACATTTATTTTCCCAACTTTTCATATTCCAAGGGTTTTCCCCTTATGTAATTCCTCCTTAAATCCATATTGAATTTCAAAAATTAGTAATGGACTTTCATAGGGGTGTCAATTTTTAACATGAACACAACATGAAAAACAGGTTTAAGTTATTCATTATCGAATTCATGTCAAGTTCATAAATGGTATGCTAAAAATTGGATCATATCACGGGTTGACCAACTAATCCAATTTAAATATAATTTATAAGTCGGATCATGTTAGGTTGTGTTAGATGTAACTTGTTAATCCACCTTAATAGAACAATAAAATTACATTAGTTTGATTTTGTTTTTATAAGTTAATTGTGTCATTCTATATCATATATATTATTTAACGTCAAACATGTTGGGTCAACCCACATGGAATATAAATTAATCATATATAAAATGAATCATGTTGAGTCACTGATGTCAAATTCAGGTGGTGTTCAGTTACAGGGTTTTGACATAAATAATATTTTAGGTCATGTTTGAGTAAACTCTAAATATATTATACTTATAGGTCAACATGACTTAAACGTAACCCACCAACCTAAATTATCACTACTAGACTTATGATAAAATTCAATAGATACTAGTAACGAAAATGATGTAAAACTAATGCAAGATTGTGAAAGACATGGCACATTTAGGATTTTAAGTTCTTAATGATCATTTATTTCACTATTTTCTTTGAGAAGTACAAACCAAAGAAAGAACTTCACCTTATACAATGCAGTAACTATTGGAGTTCATTCTAAACTTTTAACTCTTAATATTTTTGTTATTTTTGACATCCTGTGACTTGAAAAATTCAAACCAAAAACAGAAACTATGAAACAAAGATATCCTTTTTGGAGTTCTTTCTAAACTAGGAGACCACACAACACATTTATATACGTGTCCATAAAGCTAGGGAAACACCAGGACACAATGAGAAGGATTTAAAATTTGGTAAGGTCAATTTTGAAAGGGTAAATACATTTCATCTAAACCGCCATCCAATACATACATGATTGAAGGATTTAGTTATCATTATTTCTTTTTAAATGAAATTATAAAAATGAGGAGCCCGAAGCTACATTAGAATCATGATATTGATTTGTCCTTCATCACTAACATCGTGCTTTATATGATTATGTTGAGCACTTATGGATCAAAAAGTTCATATTAATCAGAAAAAAAGAAGCAGAAGCTCTTAACCTTGTTATGCAGCACACCGTTAGATACCAAAACAGATCTATCAAATACACAAAAGTTTCTACCATCCATGCGAGTTACTGTCCCACCAGCTTCTTCAACCATCTGCTTCAAAATGAAAAGAAGTTAAAAGTAATTTGCAAACATGAACGAAGTCAATGATTAAAATTGATAGAACTATTAACTACATAATTTTTCCATTCTCAACATTTCAATTTCAGTCCATCTTCAAAGTAGAGGTGAGTGAAACTGAACTAGACTGAAAAACGAACTGAAACCAACAATTTCAGTTCAATTCATTTTTAAGAATTTCCTATTCAAAAACCAAATAAACCAATGAAATTAACCTCAAAACTGAACTTGAATCAATTCAGTTTGGTTTAAAATTTCAAAACCAACCCATATTTGGTTAGGTTTTGAGAGTCAAAAAGTTTTGGTTTACAAGCGGAACTGAAAAGACCATTCGCTCACCCTTTCCTTGATGAAATCATGTCTATACAATGGTTGAGATGCTGAAACTACATAAACATAAACAAGACTGTATACATACATATTATGTAACAATTAAAAAGTGAACTGTAAATAAATGTTAGGTTGATTCATGCCAACGTGACTGAACATGATATTATTTTGACCAATGTTCCAGTTGTGTATGATAATTATTACAATTTTTCCAACACTTGGACTAAGAAAAACTGCAACTGTATAGCGCATTAAGAAAATAGAATAAACAACTGTACTGTATAGCACATTAAGAAAATAGAATAAACTACTGTACCAGAACACCAGCTGCCATATCCCATGGCTTCAGACGGTATTCCCAGTATGCTTCTACAATCCCTAGAGCTACATGGCACATGTCCACTGCAGCAGCACCAAGCCTTCTCACGCCCTGCATGAGAAATGTAGGAGAATCAAAATCTCACTTACTTAAACACAGCTTCTAGTTAAATGATAAAATTTGAAAAGAAGATGCAAATATTACCCTGCTGATATCGGTATATTCCTTAAATAATTCAATGTTAGTAGCCCATGCTTGATCATGATCATATCCAAACCCAGTTACAAGAAGAGACTGCTCCACCTACAAAATAAGAAACTGCAGTTTTTGAAAACATCAAGCAAATTTATAATCAAATTCACTAGTAAATCAATTTTAGTTGCTGGTATAGGTAACATGTGTGATCTTCTGTTAAAGTATGAACACTCACCTTGTCAGTTTGACTCGCATGAATTCTTTCGCCATTACAAAATGCTCCCCCACCTAAAACAATGTGAGACAGTTCAATAACAGATCTAAGCAAGAAAAAATTAAGGAAAAAACCAAGTTCGCTGAAATTTCTCACCAGCAGTTGCAGAAAATAAGCGTGTATTCCAAGCCATAGGACCACCAACAAACTCTACCTGCAAACAAAAGTAAAGTCATTAGTTCTCCCTTTCATAAAACTTCATCACCTTTAAACTTGTTGACGCTTCCCTAATTAAAAGTACCTTAATTAGTGTGATTGTATTTTGGAGCTGTAAATAAGCCTAAAATCTCTATGTTCCAAATTTGTATTCTTTGGTTACTACACTATAAACCAACGCTTTTGGCTTGAGGGAATTAGCAAGCTTCACGCATAATCTTTTCTTAGTTCTCTCTGTTTCATTGTGGCAGAGCAGCATTCCCACTTATATGGCTATGGATGTGAATTCAATCCAACAATGGATGATATTAGAGCAAAATTTCTAACTCATGCAGCACCATTTCTATAAATAAGTTTTGAGGATATAGCAGAATTGTGATATTCTAAGCAAAAGATGCCCAGGAGAAAATTTGGCTTGGGCACATAGATGAAGCTAATAATAATTGCCTTTCCAAATGACGAATCATGCAAATCCACAAAAATGTTCTAACCGTAAACATGGATTCGTCCCCTAACTCCAGCAACAAGTGAATATAAACATAAACTATGCTCATCGAATTATACCAAGCTAACATAACAGCACATGCAAAAATTTTCAATAAAATTAAACCTTAATATATGCAAATGTGATTAAAAACAACCTATTGCCTTCTTAAGTTAGCACAATGCAGAATTGCAAACCCTGTTATCTCTATATATATTACTGTTTTCCAAGTTGTAGCTTCTCATCAACCCATATTCTCTCCCTTCTGAAGTGTTCTTTTTGCAATACTAGGTCTTTTCTGAAAACTTTGTTGTACAAAGTCAGATTAACTGGGAATTTACAGATACTGAATTTTGGATTATATAGAATCAATGTGAAAATATCATCAAAAGGAAAAATGCATGATCAGTACCACAGCTGCAGCAGCAGGTTTTCCTCTAAACAGAACTCCAACAGAAACAGCAAAGCTGGGATAACCATGAGCAAAATTTGTAGTTCCATCTACACAAGTAGTAATTCAATGATAAGCCGATATTAATAGGAAAATCAAAATCGTTTGACAAGAGTGAGACATTGTTTTTTAAAAGAACTAACATTGATAAAAATATCATTATAAAAACATTACTAATTTCATGATTAGTGTTATGGATTGTATTTGTAAATGTGCTTAGATTAAGGCCTTGATTTTAGTAATAGGATTCTAGATCAATCATGTGAGAGATCTTAGGGATTAGTATTAATATTATTTCCTTTTGTATGATTGAATAACTTGTATATAAACCTAACTAATGATCAATACAATACAAACAATATTCTCTTACTTTTCTACATTTTCTACATGGTATTAGAGCCTTCAAGGCTTAGGAAGTCTGATTTTTCTTTTTCGGCCCTGTGAGCAGCTACTGCCTTAGTGAGCAGTGTGTTTTTTTTAAGCAAGTATTGATCCTTCTTGGTTACTTGAGTTGAGTAACCATTTATTCTCACCACCTACCCTGGTAGAACCGCCGCTGGCTGATTGGCAGTTACCCAGATTCTGGTGATTGGAAGTGTAGCGTGTGAGTCACCCTTTTAGTCAAACTCGTTCCTAGTTCTGAAATCCCAAATTACCTTGAAAAAAAATGGTAGTAAACAAAATTACACTAGTAGATGTAGTTCCCATTCCGACGAAGTTTAATGATGAAAAGTTGCATGAAGGCAACTATTATGATTGCGATAAGGGGCTGTCCGAATGTATCTCTTGAGTATTCATAAAGATGAGCAAATGACCGATGAACCACCAATTGTCACTAAGATTGAGGGAGTTGACACTGGCAAGGAAGAGGATCAATATCTAGAATGGAAGCGTGAGGATGCCCGCTTGTTCTTACAAATCCATAATTGTATTCCACTGAGGTAATCAATTTGACTAGTCACTACAATACTGTCAAAGAATTATTGGATTATCTCGAGTTTCTGTACTCTAGGAAAGGTAATATTACTCGGACCTATGATGTGTGCAAAGCTTTACAATGTGCTGAAAAGCATGATAAGTCACTCATGGCCTACTTCACAAAGTTCAAGAAGACGTACGAGGAGCTCAAAACCCTAATGCCCTTTAGTTTGGATGTTAAAGTTCAACATACCAATCTTGAGAAGATGGTTATTATGAGCTTTTTGGCTGGATTGCGATCGGAATTTGACATTGTTCAATCTCAAATTCTCTCTGGTTCTGAGATCCCCTCTTTACATGAGACATTTGCTCGTGCTCTTCATATAGAAGCCGCCTCAGCTCCACCAGCTCAAAATAGTTCACATGTTATAGCCGTACAAGGATGTTTTGGGCAATCGTCTAGTAGATTTGGGTGTGGTAGTTCTAATTGTGACAAAAATGAGATAATTTGTTACTATTGTCGTCAAGTTGGACATACCAAATGGGCTTGTAAGAAGTTACAGATTTGATGAGCTTGGCATCCTTCGGCGAATGTTGCTTCTTTTAACCATGTTGACAACTCTGTTTTAATTTTTGCAGATCAGTTTGCCAAATTCACTCAGTATCAACAAGCAATGAAGCATTCATCCACTTTTGTTTCTACTACTGTTGAGCCAGGTAACTAGAATACATGTCTTTTATCCACCTTGACTAATTGAATCATTGATTTCGGTGCTACAAACCATATGATAGGTAATTCTAGTTGTTCTCCTCTTTTTAAACCCATTCTACTCCTTTCTTTATTACATTAGCAAATGGAACCACGTCTACTGTCCTTGGTTCTGGCAATGTCTCTGTCACACCACATATTCCTTTGTCATCTATACTTAGTTTACCAAATCTTTCATTCAATTTAATCTTTGTTAGCAAATTGACACGTGCCTTAAACTGCTGTCTCATTTTTTCCTGATTATTGTTTGCTTCAGAATCTTACGATGAAGAGGATTATTGGTAAAGGACGCGAGTCTTCTGGTCTATACATCCTTGACAAGCCCATCTCAAAATCCTTGACTTGTCCACAAACCACCGACCCGTTTGAAGTTCATTGTTGGTCAGGTTATCCATCTTTATCTATGTTAAAGCTATTATGTCCACAATTTAGTCATATTTCTATGTGAATTGTGAGTCGTGTCAATTAGCCAAGCACCATCGTAGTTTGCTTGGCCCAAGAGTCAATAAACGTGCTAAGTTCCCTTTTGAAGTAGTTCATTTTGATGTCTGGGGTCCTTGTCCGATCTCATCCACAAATGGTTTTAGATATTTTGTTACTTTTATAGATGACTACTCTCATCTAACTTGGTTTTATTTAATGAAAAATTGTTCTGAGTTCTCACATTTTTCTACTTTTTGAGCTAAAATACATCCACAATTCAATACATCTATGAAATCCTAGCATGGTGATAATGCTAAAGAATATCTATTTGAAACTTTTTGATCTTTTATGGTTCAACATGGCATCCTTCATCAAACCTCGTGTTGATACACCTGCCCAAAATGGGGTTGCTAAACGGAAAAATAGACATCTTTTAGAAATTTCTCATGCTCTTCTTTTTCAAATGAAAGTTCCACAATCTTCTTAGGCAAATGCTGTTTCTATAACCTATTTCCTCATTAATTGTATGCCATACAATGTCCTTCATGGTAACATTTCCTTTTCTACTTTATTTTCTAATACCTCTATGTTTCCTATTGAACCAAAGATATTTGGTTGTACTTGTTTTGTTCGGGATGTCAGTTCCCATTTCATAAAATTGGCTCCAAAATCCTTGAAGTGTATCTTTCTTGGTTACCCTAGACTTCAAAAAGGCTATTGATGCTACTATCCTGATCGTCAAAGGTACTTTGTTTTTGCTAATGTCAGTTTTTGGGAATCTCACCCATTCTTCTCTTCTGATCGTTTGAATAATAATTAGGGGGAGACTGACACCTCTTTCGATATACTATTACAACGCAAGAACCACCTCACATACCTACACCACCACCACTTCCACCTAAACCTCGTTTTGATCAAATCTATATTAAGCGTCTTCACTCACACAACTCTTGTTTGGAACCAGCCTCTATGTCTGCAGATCCTAATGCAACAAATCTGGATATCCCTATAGCTCTTTGAAAAGGTAAACGTTAATGTATTGATTCTATCTCATCTCTTGTTTCTTATAATTTTTTATATCACTCTACTTATTCGTTTATTGCCACTTTAGACTCAATCATTATTCCCCAAACTATTCAAGCTGCTTTGTCTGATCTTGGTTGGCAACGGGCAATGACAGAAGAAATGAATGATTTAAATGATAATGGTACTTGGATTTTGGTAGACTTACTTGTAGGTAAACAACCTGTTGACTGCAAATGGGTCTTTACAGTTAAGTCAATCCTAATGGACCATTTCTCACTTGAAAGCTTGACTTATTGCCAAAGCCTACGCCCAAACCTATAGCGTTGACTACTCTGATACTTTCTCTCCAGTTGCTAAAATGACCACTATTCACTTATTCATTTCTTTGGCAGTTGCTCATGATTGGTCTCTTCATCAATTAGGTATCAAGAATGCATTTCTACATGGTGATTTGCAAGAAGAAGTTTACATGGAGCAACCACCTAGGTTTGTTGCTCAATGGAAGAATGGTAGGGTATGTTGACCTTGTAAATCTTTGTATGGGCTGAAACAAAGTCCACAAGCTGGGTATGACAAGTTCAATGAAGTCATCTAACAGTTTGGGATGGTAAAGAGTACTTGTGACCATTCTGTTTTCTATAAACGCTCCGACTCTAGTATGATTCTTTCGGTTGTATGCGTTGATGATATTGTCATTACTGGTAGTGACAAAGCAGGAATTGCTTCTCTCAAGACATTTTTGCATTCCCAATTTCAGAAGAAGGATTTAGGCGTGTTGAAACACTTCTTGGGGATTGAGGTCACCAGAAGTAAGAAAGGAATCTTTCTTTCTCAAAAGAAGTATGTTTTGGATCTTCTCACTAAAACAGGAAAGTTAAGCATTAAACCATCTACCACACCCATGACTCCTAATTTGCAATTTACCAAAGATGATGAAGAATGGCTTTTTGATCCAAAGAAATACAGGCGGTTAATTGGAAAATTTAATTATCTTACTCTTACCCAACCTGATATTTCTCACTTTGTTAGTGTGGTTAGTCAATTTATGCCTTCACCAACAAGCAAACATTGGACAACTTTAGAGTAGATATGGTGCTACTTGAAAGGAGCCCTTGGATGTGGAATTCTCTATAAGAATCATGGACATACTAATATTGAATGCTTCTCTGATGCAGATTGGGCTAGCTCTAAAGTCTGTAGGAGGTCAACAATAGGTTTCTACATTTTCCTAGGAGGTAACTTAGTCTCATGGAAAAGCAAGAAACAAAATGTAGTATCAAGATCAAATGCGGAATCAGAATATCAAGCAATGACACAACAGTTTGTGAAGTTATGTGGAATCATCAATTCTTAGGTGAACTCCAAATGACAGTACAAGCAAAATTATGATGTGATAACCAAGCTGCCCTTCATATTGCTTCAAATCCAGTTTTCTATGAATGGACTAAACATATCGAGATCAATTGTCATTTCATTCGAGAAAAGCTTCGGCAGAACTTGATTTCTATAGGCTATGTGAAGATTGGTGACCAACTAGGAGACATTTTCACCAAAGCACTCAATGGAACACAGATTAACTATATTTGCAACAAATTAGGTATGACCAATATCTATGCGCCAACTTCAGGGGGAGTATTACAAATTGTATTTGTAAATATGCTTAGATTAAGGCCTTGATTTTAGGACCTTGATTTTAGTAATAGGATTCTAGATCAATCATGTGAGAGATCTTAGGGATTAGTATAAGTATTATTTCTTTTTGTATGATTGAATAACTTGTATATAAACCTAACTAATGATCAATACAATACAAACAATATTCTCTTACTTTTCTACATTTTCTACAATTAGAATCTAATTTTCTATAAAGAGTAGACTGAATGTTAATACATGTACAATAAAATCACAAGTTACTAAATTTCTTGTTCATATTTTCCATTTTCCTCTAGATATCCTTCTTTTCTTTTCTTTTCCAAATAAGTACAAGATTTTTAGTTGTCAAAAGAATTATTTGCTAGGCTCCAATTTTCAGCTAGCTTCAGTTTTTTTAATCCAAAATTTAGAGTGTTTGAAATTTAGCAGGTTTCCTAAAAGCAAAAAAGATATTACAAAGCAAGATGTTTCCTTGGAATCACTTTGCGTTGCTCTATCATAAATGCTACTTTATGTGAGCTTCTAAACATTGAGTGACAATAATGACGTTGAGATACAAAGTTATCACTAAAAGGATTGCCAAAAAATTACAATGTAAACAAAGTTTGGATAATTGGGGAATACCTAGCAACAAGCTATATGAGAGAAGTTACAATAACATTTCTCTATTAGTGGCCCTCTTAATGCTTTAAGCTGAAGACTTCTAAAAATCCCAAAGTCAAACATGTGACAACAACATGCACACCACATATGCATATGCAACTAATCATACAACGAGAACTACAAATAACATACAATTTGGAACAAGGCAGTGTAGAGTTATAAAAAAATGAAAGCAAAAGTAACAAGGAAAATATGGAACAAAGGGATTAATGAGACAAACCTAGAGGGCCAATGCACCAAAGATAATCTGCAAAAGGAACAAGGAAAATATGGAACAAAGGGATGGATGAGACAAACCTAGAGGGTCAATGCACCAAAGATAATCTGATAATGTATCTCCAATTACTCCTCCCTCCTCCCCAAGAATTAGGTGATCTCCAAAATTCTTTCTAACAACTTCCAATATAGCAGCCTCACTCATTTTATCTGTGCTGCAATTAAACTTGCATCAATAAATCAATCTTGTCTACATTGGGTTCCAACGTCTAACTAATTAAGATTGCAAAAGAAAAAATGGCATGTTGGACAAAAAAATCTTATAAGGTAATTTCCTTCTTGTGGCCTCAATAGTGCAAAGGCATCTAGAGGTGCCACAAAATAGTCATTTAGTGAATCATAGATGAAAGTCATACTTTACATGTAGTCTTAGGTTGGACCTGTGAAAATCAAGTTATGAAATGATGCAAAAGAACAAAAAATTGTCACCCTAAAATATTCAATTCAAAAATCCATTCATGCATGCAAATGTTAGAAGTATCGAAGAATACAAAGGCATTATCCCATATAAGATAGTTATAAGATAATCAAATGGTTTGTAATGTCAAGGCAAATTTGAAGAATACTATAGAAGAGTGAATGAATTCCACTCGTGTATTGATACTAAATATACAAAGGCATTTATACAAGAAAATCCAACCACTAAATAGGAAAAACAAATCAAGTAATTAGGAAATACATATCAAGATAATATCTACAATATAGGAAAGTAGAAATATGAGAATGTGCTGAAATCACATCCAGAAAATTTTCCTCATTAGTTAATAGAATCTAGTAACTTGAATTAAATTGTACTACGATTTAGGCTCAAAGTAAGCTAATTTCTACAAGTCCTTGAGCAATCTCACATATAACATAAAGCCCATTAGAAATTTAACAATGGTAAGTCTGCCCATAAATTATCTAACTAATTATTGAAAACTTCATTATGGCTACATTTGATTGGTAAGTTGGGGCTTCTTCCATGACCATAATAGGAGATCCCTTCTGTTGTTAGGGAGTACTAGTGTGAGAGATCTGTAGTGCGTCATGAATGTCTACTTGCATTGTGAGGGAGATTTATATAGTGTAGCTTATTTTGTTAAGCGTGTCTATAAGCAGCACACAGATGTGTTGTAACCCATAAATATGCAACTTTGGAAGAGTATCAAGTGCAAGGATTTCAGGTTAAGCATTACAATATTAGCAAAGCTAAGAAAGAGAAATCAATGAATGTTGAGAGGTGGATCATTTACTAATACTTAAGCTCCACCTTAGGATAGAGTATTTAGAAATGATATCATTCACAAAACCATTGAAAAGTTGTGGATAAGCAGAACATTGACTGCAATGTTACATAAAGATAAATAGTATCATTAGTTGAAGGGTGAAATATATTAAATTGGGACCAGGCCAACTATATGCTTTGCTGGACACTGAGAAGCATGTTTGCAAACAAAGCATCATTGAAAATGAATTGTGTGAAATAAAAGTCTTAAAACATAAGAAACATCAGCTGAAGCAGCAAGTGCGTTTCCATGAAAATGAAGTTAGTATCAGATGGTAATATGTAATGGAAAAGAAGTCAATATGATCATATCCAACATAGACCAGTATATGCAAAAATGTAGAACGATAGTATACAATATCAAAGAGATTGACATCCAAAAGACCAGCTGATTTCCATTTGGAGGTGGCATTGTGTTGATTTAGCTAACGAGCAAAAAATAAAAAAGAAAAAAGAAAAGGTCTAACTGCCAAATATATCTTAATCTTTTGTTTTGGTTAATTCTGTTGATTTTGTCCATTAATGATTTAAAAATATTGTTCTTTTACAGCACGGCCTATGCTAAAATTGGTCCAATTTTGTTACAATTATTATAATAAGCCTTTTAGTTTACATGTTAGGGCCCAACTTATGTTAGTTTATTATTCCAGCCACAATTTAAATTTAAAAGGTTCATGCAACTCAACGAGTCAATGGAATAAAATAGAGAATAGGAAGGGAATGTGAAAACAAGAGTCTTTGGCTAACTTAGTAGAAGTCCAACTTTGCAATGAGTTGGCAGAAAGTGGTCTTGAAATTAATGGTAGATAATCATATCAACACAGCAAGTCTGACTTTGATGAATTAAGATGAGACCAAAGTTGTGACAAGGGGAAAAATCTATACCTATCAAAATAATTAAAGAAACTGGTAAAAAATTACAAAAGGCACTAAAGTTCAATATTTAATTAATATAAGGCAAAAAAAAAAGGAGGTGGGACTGCAAGAAAATCTGAATATAACGCAACACAAAGCCACCTAAGTTAAACAAGCCTAGATGCAACAGGTATGTAGATAGGACTATCAATTCCAGTATTCTAAATGGATATGCAAAATTAACATGATTGACATAAAACACTAGAAAGCATAAGCTGTTGTTCTTCTAAGGAAGGACAGAAGAAAAACTGGCAATGATTCAATACACAATGAAGTGTAAAGTTCAGTCCATATCAAAAGATTACGGAATCATGCATAGCAAATTTGACAAAGATCGCATAAAAATGTCGAATTAGTTTAGATGGAGAGATAGCATCTCAAAATATTCATTTCAAGTAATTCAGTTCAATCTTCCATGAGAATAGAGAGTGAAATAAGAAGGTTAGTCATAAAACTAAAGCAAAATGAATGAAATGGAATTATCCCCAAGTGTTCTATATGATTGCCAGGTTCTAGTTAAGTATTTATGGTAGTAAGTCTTGTAATGAAGGTACAACATGCTAGTAAGACTATTGTTGTTGAGATGAGAATGTTATGATAAATGTATGGAAATACAAGAGTAGAGCTCAAGATGAACATACTAGAGAAAAAGCATAGATGAAACCTGTTAAAAATAAACCCAAAAATGGAGATCAGGACAGTTTGGTCATGACTGTTTATTTATTTTCCTTTGTGAAACCGATATGGACTTGAGATTGAATAGCTTCTTGACCATTTGAAAATGAGACCGAAACCTATAGATCTGAACTAGCCTCGACCCTCAAATGTGCCACTCTTTATTAGGATCCATAACCAATTGAATATATTGGGAAAAGAAGATGTAGCCTAAACGTAGAACAAAGGCCTTGTTGAGTCTAGTCAAGTGCAAAATAAATTATTTTACAACCAGCTCGCAACCAAGTAATCAAGGTGAATGTCTTCAAACTACCTATAGGCACTTTTGGCATGCTTTGGCTATATATATGCATTACAACATCCACCGTGAAGAATTTTTATTACATTGTTCAATGGAAGGGATAGACAAACATCCTCCAGAATGTATATGATTCCATATATATGAAGTTCCTCCTCTTGTAATTCTTTATCATTTGACGACCAAAAGAAATAAAATAATCTAGATTATATGTATAAGAAATAGTTGACTCTTTGGTGTGGGTGTACCCAAATTGGTTGAAAGGCTTCTCTCATTCTGTCAATACATAGCCGAATCAATTTCTAGAATGTACAACTAGAAAATTTGTAACCTACAGACAAGAAACTTATGCCTATAAAAGTGGAGTGATTAATTTCTTGGAACTCAACAGTAAACTGAAATTCTGTGTAAGGATAAATTAAACTAGATCGGTTTTGGTACACCTTTTATGTGAAACAATTGAAGTAGACAGACTCGTTAGAAATGCAAATTGAAATTTACCAAGATATACAAGTCAAAAATAAAATTGAAGTAAATTATCTCCATGCAATGAAAGTGATATACCTTTTCCTTTAGGATCATAACAAAAATGGAAAAGTACTTTGATAAATACTTACTCAGTGACCAAATCAGTAAGTCCTTTGTATGAAATATTACGAGGCTTGTTGACTGCATCCATCACCACCTAAATTAACAGCAAAAGCAAACAAATTTTAAGAATCTTGAAGGCTGAAAAAACCCAAGAACAAAGAAGTAAAATTGTAATTCATAACTGCCAACGAACTCTTCAACCAAAAAGAAAGGTCAAGCTGCCAGGTGAGGTATAAAAATGGTTTTACATAAAGAAAGATGAAAAATAAAACAAAGAAAAAAGAAGACCTCAGCACCAGTCTTGGCAGCAGTCTCAACAACTTGAATAAGGTGGCCAAGAGGTACTGGACTAGTTGATTGAGCACCCACTTTAGGATACTGTCTTTGATTACTAGAAGTCTCAGATGAAACAGCATTGGTGCAAAGATTTCTTCTTGTTGGCTTGGAGATGGACTGAATTGAGGCATACCCAGCACTAAATCTTGGTGGAAAATGGTGGTTTCGGGAATTAGAAGGCGAGAACAATCTGGGTATGTGAGACAATTTGAGAGGGATGGAGAAGATGAGAGATGTTGCCATTAATTTTGTGGTGGGGTTGATGGCAAATTTTTTTTTTTTTAAAATGAAGCGAGGGATGATAAGAAAAAATTCCAACCGGAAGACTCTGCTGCTGGCTGCTCCCATTAAATTATGTTAGAAATATTACACATTAGCTTTGTTTTAGCTGGACGCGTGCGTCCTTTGACAGGCTTTCAAATTTATAAAAATTTATGTTAATTAGAACTTTGATTTTCTTTAATTTTTTTTATATTATCAATTTTAATTATTCATCTTTTGGTTTCAAAGTTTTAAGTATGAAAACCCCATTTCTTTATGTATATAAATATAATATACATCGTCATTATAATTATTCATCAACATTTGATCAAATTTTCATCATGATATTATTGGCTTATATCTTCAGTTGAACTTGATTAAAAGTAATTTAAATGATTTTATCTTTATGAATAATAGGATATGTTAAATCAAATTATAATATATGAACATCCATGATTCATATAATTATACATAGATTTTCTATTTATAAATATCAAGATATCTTACTAGAAATATGATTCAACTTCTTTCCATCTTTCTTTTCTTTTCTCACATCACATTTACTAATTATAGAGAAGATTTATATGAACACCTCACCCTTGTATCACATTCTTAGCTTTATTATATATTTACCAATTATCATTTCTTTTTTTTATGAGAAACTCCCCTTTTCCAAATATTTGAGATTCTTTCAAACTTTTTTTACTTATTTCCTCCTAAAAGTTTAGATCAACATGAATGCTAATGTTGAATTCTTCTTTTTCCATTAGTGCTCTTTCCCTTCCTTTGTGGATGGGTGGGTGGATGGATGTTTCTTAGCACCCAACACAAGTTTTCTAATCTCACCAATAATTAACTCAATCTTACTACTTTCAACAACTGTTGTAGCTAATAACAATCCTACCAAATTTTGTACCTCATGCATCTTCTATATCAACTATACATTTTCACCCTCCTCCATCGCAACCATTTTATCCTCTCAATATCTCTTAAAGTAAAAACCCTTAAACAATTCTATGATATTAAAAATTTTACAAGTCATATTCAACCAATAGTAGGATTTATGGGAATTAAGATAATAAAATGAAACTTTTACAGAAATCATATCCTAAAATGCTATGATATGATAGAACCAAGCATAGGTTAATGAGTTAAAAAAAGAAGCAAAGAAAATGAAGTCTAGTTTGTGGCATTAATAAAAAAGGCAACCTTGGAATGTTAATAAAGAGAATAAAAAAGAGTTTGATGATGACTTACATCAAATAACAATTATGAAGCATAAGGTCAAAAAAAGAAGATTGATTTGGGCAAGTTAAGGAATTTTATACCCTTTAGTGTAGATATATTGTCACATCCGCAGTTATAGCATTCTTACGTGGTTGCATTTGATGTATGACGTAGAATGAATGAATGAATGATGCATGAAATGCATGAATGCATAATGATATTATGGATAATTAAAAGTGCAATATATAGGTGAAAAGCAATGTTTATGCATAGTATAAATGTTATATGATGAGAAAGTAGATATTAGAATGT
>CANYBF010569273.1:0-39587 GCA_948192965.1 Dalechampia spathulata | reverse complement strand
AAAAGTTCAAAATATTCCAATTAATTAACCTAAGTCTATTGATTTAGTGCCAATTAGTTAATCCTAAGGGTTTAGGATTGTTGGAATTAGGTTTTTGGAGTGTCAAAAACGTCTGACGGCTGCTGACGGCTGCTAGGGATTAGGGTTTTTCGTCTCGAAGTCCGAACCCTTACCAAATGGTAAAATTAGGGTTTAATGTGTCTGCCCTAAAGAACATATGCGATCGAGTATGATGTCTATAGTCATACTCGATTGACTATGTTCAAACCTTAAAACATAGTCGATCGACTATGATGATACCCTAGGCCCTAAAACATAAGCTAAGGCCAAAAAACATATGCACACGCACCAAAAACATATGCACACGTCCAAAAGGCACCCTGGAACGGCCTAGAAAGCCCTAAATCAACTTGGATTGGCCTGAAGCTAACCCAAACTGACCCAGAGGCGTTCCTAAATCGATTCGGATCAAGCCGGTCCAAAATGAGGGTGCGACACCTTGATATCTCAAGTCTAAGGATATTTGCACTACTGATATGAGTGAGATACAATTTCACAAACATAGATCAAAAAACAATATAAAAATTAACAGACAAGGTCTCCAAAGAACTAGAACTAAACTATTCAACAACAAAAACACTAAATACAACTCATGACAAGAAGAAAAAGAATCACCCCTAAATAGGAAGTGTAATATGTGCTGATCTTCCCATACTAATAATGTCCATTCTTATTAATACTATGATCAGGGATATTTAGATATTGAACATTTTTATACAATAAAAATCTCATTCCATAAACTCTTTATGGATTCTTTTACACTGTTCCAATATCATGGACTTCAATATATAGTTTAATACTCCAAGTAAAACAAGTTCATTTAAAACATTGCACTATATAATGAATAATGCCTTTATTAATGAAAACGTATAGTACAAATACAGATGATGCTCTAGAGCATACACTAACAGTAAATGCCTATAAATCTCCACAACTAAGCATTCATAGAGAGTAATAGTGTCATTAAGAAGACCCAATGCCTGAAGATGCTTGAGATGTTGAGAGATATACTCAGAATGAATAGAGTGCTTGAGTGGACTAGTGTGTTCAAGGAGCATGGAATGCTTGATGAAAGAAAGATCAAGATTGGGACCTTTTGGTCCAGGAGTAGGTGAAGAAGTATCTGGAAAGGCTTTAAGCTGGTGGCAGATATGATGAATGAGAGGTCCAAAAAGAATAGCCCTGCCCGGCTATTTCTAAATACCAACCTCATGGAAAGAGGTCTGAAGCCAGCGCTTAGATTAAATGGGTGTACCCGTGACCTTAGAGTATAAGAAAATTAGGTCAAGGCCAGTAACTGTGTCATTGGACTTTAATTGCACAAAAATTAAATAGGTGATCAACTGATAATAATATTAGAGTGCAGGAGATTTAAAACAGGAGGCTTTCAGCCTTAAAGGATGAAATAGGGTATCGAGTGTGATATCTTGCCAAAAAGAATTGCAATCAAAGACCACGGATTTGGCATTTGCAATGCCATCAGTGGTGAAATCAAAAATAACATCAAACTCTATAGAAGAAAGAGTGTAAAGTTTACGGAATAGTCTAAAGTTATAAGAGAAAGACATGTCGAGTCTGAAAGACTATAAAAACTCAAGTGTCATAGAATGGATATAATGATTATCAAAAAAAAGTGAAATTTGACCAACCAGCATTAGTAAAAAAATACAGAACATCAGCCTCCAATTCGACATTATGAAGAGTATATCGACACGTAAATCAAGAATGAGAGAAAACTTTCTCACTCAGAATGAATTGGCGTATAACCAGAGTAGGAGTATTGGCCCGAGGGCTAGAACCTGAAGGAATAGTGTATTTGACTCAACATCCTTGAGACAAGGAGCCACCACTACAAGCTGGAGGAGTAGACATGAGTAAAAACAAAAATTTTGACAGAAAAACAGATTTTCTTTTTTTGAAAATTCAGCAACAATTCGACAAAGTTTGAAAAACTTAAAAATTTGACCTACATGAAAATCAATAATATTTAGCACACAACTCAAAAATACAATCCTAAATACTTTACTCAAAAGAACCTAGAGCTAAAAATGACTAGAAATGCTTCAAAGTCATAAAATAAAACGAAATCAAAAATTGAATAAAACAACAAAGATTGAAATTGAAAACTGAGGATTATGAAGAAAATAAACCAAAAATGAAGATTGGAGGAATGTCAATCAAATTTGGAGTGATTTGGGATAAGTTTGAGTGGATTTCATTGAGTTTTAAGAGAGAAATTAGAAAAATAACCGGTAAACAGTATCGATGGTGATAGAAAATCAAGTTTAAATTAGGGTTTCTGCATCACCTACAGGTGTACCACCAAGGCGCACGACCGTACGGCTCAAAAATACTTGAAAAATTTTGAAAATCCTCTATCGTGTATGGACATACCACTTAAGGCATACAATCGTACGAGAGCTTTGGAAAAAAATTTTAATTTTGATAACTGTGATTGGTATGGGCATACGAAATACTAGTATGGTCATACCATCACTTCGGCTAAAATTTTGAAATTTTAACTCTGTATCGCGTATGTGCATACCAAATCTACATGACCATATTGATTTTATGTGTATAACATGTACAAGCATATGAAAATGTTGTACGGCTATACCTAAGCTTTGGTAAAAAATGGAATTTTAGATTAATGAGATGTATGAGCATACCAAAATCATGTATGGCCGTACGTGAGCTTCGACAAAAATTAAAATTTTGAAGTGAGAAATAGTATGGGCGTACATAAAGGGGTACAACCATACGAGACATTCAACAAAATTTGGAATTAGATATTGAAGATCCGTACAAGCATACCAGATGATGTACGACCATATGAGACTAAAAAATTAGAAACTTTTTAAGAGTTTTCAGGCAATTTTATGAAACTTCCTAAAGTCCATCAATCATTCCTACTTCAAAAATGATCCATCTATCATTCCTAACTCATGTTTGATGAAATTTAAACATTCTTCACTAAGGGATTTGGTGAAAATATCGGCCAATTGATGAGTTGTATCAACAAATTCTAATACAACCTTCCCTGTTTGCATATTGTCATGTAAGAAATGGTGTCTAATATCTATGTGCTTAGTTCTAGAATGTTGTATGGGATTCTTAGAAAAATTTATTGTACTAGTGTTATCATATTTAATAGAAGTGCAAGACACACAAACATTGTAATCCCTCAATTGTTGTTGAATCCATAACACTTGAGTACAACAACTTATGGATATGTATTCAGATTTTGCAATAGACAGAGAAACACAACTATATTTCTTACTAAACCAAGAAACCAAACAAGTGCCTAAAAAATGACAAGTACTTGAGGTACTTTTCCTATCTAACATATTTCTAGTAAAGTCAGCATTAGAATAAACAATCAAGTGAAAAGAATCATTCTTAGCATACCATAACCCATAATGCATTGTTCCAATCAAGTATTTGAAAATATGTTTCACAGCATTTAAATGTGATTCCCTAAGAGATGCTTGAAATCTAGCATACATACATATAGCAAACATAATGTTAGGCTTAGAAGTAGTTAGGTAAAGCAAGCTACCTATCATACCTCTGTATTTCTTTTGATTAACAAGTTTGCCACTTTCATCCAAGGAAAGCTTTTTGGTAGTGCTTATGGGAGTCTTGCTATCTTTAGCATCTTCCAATCCAAATTTCTTCAAATCTCTTGAGTGTACTTGAATTGGTTGATGAAGATTCCATCTTCGCATTGCTTGACTTGAATTCCTAAGAAGTACTTCAATTCTCCTGTCATGCTCATTTTGAATTCTCCCTGCATATGCTTGGAAAAATCCTTGCATAAATCTTCATTAGTAGCATCGAATATTATATCATCAATATAAATTTGCACAAGCAAAATGTCATGTTTATGATGCTTAATGAAGAGTGTTGTGTCTGCTTTGCCCTTTTCAAAACCATTATCAATTAAAAAATTGCTTAACCTATCATACCAAGCTCTAGGGGCTTGTTTAAGACCATATAAAGCTTTGGTAAGTTTAAAAACATGGTTTGGAAAGTTAAAATCTTCAAACCGGGGGGTTATGGAACAAAAACTTCTTCATCAATAAAACCATTTAGAAAAGCACCTTTTACATCCATTTGAAACAATTTAAAATTCATATATTATGCAAATGCCAACAACATTCTAATAGCTTCTAATCTAGCTACAGGTGCAAAAGTCCCATCAAAATCTATTCCTTCCTCTTGATTACACCCTTGTGCCACTAACCTAGCCTTATTCCTAGTTATGGCACCACTCTCATCAAGCTGATTCCTAAACACCCATCTAGTTCCTATAATAGAAGCATTTCTAAGCTTAGGTACTAAGGTCCATACCTTATTCCTTTTAAACTGATTTAATTCATCTTGCATGGTTAACACCTAACTTTCATCATTTAACGTATCATTAACATTCTTAGGTTCAATTTGAGAAATAAAAGCAAGATTGTTATGAATATCCTTATAATGAGAACAAGTAATTACCCCTTTGAATGTTTCACCTATAATGAGCTCCTTAGAGTATCACTTCAAAAATTACCACTCCTTTGGTAGATCATGCTCAATTTGAGTTGCAGCAACCTGAGGAGAAGATCATTCACCTCTTCCTTTTCAACATCCTTTAAAATAGATTCTTGTTAATTCTCATATCCTTCACCTCGTTCTAATAGGATTCCTACATCATCATCAACAATGTCCTTTCTTAGACCAAGGGAGTTAGTCTCATCAAAAACAATATGCATTGATTCCTCAACAACCAAAGTTCATTTATTAAACACCCTATATGATTTGCTAGATATTGCATATCCTAAGAATAAACCTTCATCAGTTTTTGAATCAAATTTCCCAAGGTTATCCTTGATGTTTAAAATGTAGCACTTGCAACCAAATACTCTAAAGTACAAAATCCTTGGTTTTCTACCACTCCATAGCTCATAAGGAGTTTTATTCAAAATTGGCCTTAAATGAACTCTATTTGAGACATAACAAGCAGTATTGATTGCTTCGGCCTAAAAGTATGAAGGCAATTGATACTCATTAAGCATTGTATGTGCCATGTCACAAAGAGTTTGATTTTTCCTTTCAACTACCCTATTTTGTTAAGGATTTCTAGGAGATGAAAAGTTATGTTTTATGCCTTGATAATCATAAAATGATTTAAAGCTTTCATTTTAAAATTCCTTTCCATGATCACTCCTTATTGATGAAATGTAATAACCCTTTTCATTTTCCATTCTTTTAATCCATGTTTGAAAAGCATTGAATGCATCATCTTTATGAGCTATAAATGAAACCCAAGTAAACCTAGAGTAATCATCAACCATAACAAGTGCACAGTACATACCACCTAAACTAGCAATCCTAGTTAGACCAAATAAATTCATGTGAAGCAATTGAAGAGGTTTAGAATAAGTTACCTTTTTCTTTACCTTAAATGAAGATTTCACTTGCTTTCCCATTTGGCAAGCTTCACATACCTTGTCCTTAGCAAATTTGATCTTTGGAAGTCCTACAATGTGTTCATTCTTTCCGAGATCACTAATGCTTTCGAAGCTAGCATGTCCAAGCCTTCTATGCCAAAGTCAAGAATCTTCACTTATGGAAATAAGAAACTTCACATTTTTGTTAGGAATAGAGTCTAAGTCAATCATATAAGTATTTTCTATTCTATCACCTTGAAAGACTAACCTATCATCATTAATCCTATAAATAAAACATTCTTTAGGATCAAAAATAACTTTATAGCCATTATCACAAAGTTGACTAATACCAAGCAAATTATGTTTTAATCCCTCAACTAACAAAACTTTACTAATTAAAAAGTTGGAATCCTTATCGACCTTACCAATTCCAATAACCTTACCTTTGGCGTTGTCTCCAAAGGTGATATTACCTCCATCAAAATGCTATAAATTTATGAATAAGCTTGCATTCCTTATCATGTGCCTTGAACATCCACTATCAAGATACCATTTATTGACATTTATCTTGGAGCACAAGTAAACCTATCAAAAACAAATGCATTTATCTCTTTTTAGGTACCCAAATGTATTTGGGTCCTTGAGGGTTAGAGGCATACATATCATCATCATTCTAATGCATTTTCCTAATGAAATATCTATTGGTAGTATGTCCCTTTTTATTGCAATAGTGACATGTAACATTCCTAAATATAGAATGATTATGCACATACTTCTTCCTAGATGAATGAGAATGACCATTATTGCATGAGCATGAACAATGATGTACCTTATTGGTATGCATTCTATTGGTCTTAAGATGAACATTTTTCTTTTTAAAATCCATTAGTTTTTGTGTTGAGGTGGAAGCTTTAACAAAAACCATACCTTTAGAAGTGTAGGAAGAGTTTTGGTTAAAACCAATACCTTCTTTATTACCACTAAGTTTTTAGTGTTTTAAAATAGAATCAATCTTAACTTCACCTTGTTCAAACCTAGACAAATTATCTTGCAATAAGTTCTTTTCTTGTAAAAGTTTGACATTTGCATCCTTTAAAGCTTTGGTGTCTTTTTCAAAACTTCAATCGTAGGTTTGCAAGACTCAAGTTCATTTTGCAATTCACTCTTTTCTTTTGAAATACATACAACTTTGTGTTTAAGTGAATTATGTTTCTTAGACAATTATTCATATTTTTCTAAAAGTTCCTTTAATGCATTGTTTTCATCCTTATCATCATAATCATCATTGCTATAATATGATTGAGAAGAAATTATTACCTCATCCTTTTTATCATCCAAGAATACCATGAAGCATAAGTTTGTTGCTTCTTCATCACCGGATACGTCCTCATTAGTTTTGCTATCATCATCTCATGTTACCTTCAACACCTTCTTCTTAAATGGCTTGAATGGCTTGTTGAGACGTGGACATTCATTCCTCATGTATCCTGGTTATTGCATTCGTAGCAAATGATTGGACCTCTTCTAAATATGTCTCTTTTGTTTTGGTCCTTCCTTGCATCAATTGGTCTCTTGCCATCCTTCTCAAATCTCTTCTTTTTAATGGGAAGGTTCTTTATTTTCTTCAAAAGGAGAACAACCTCATTGTTGATTTCTCCTTCACTTGTTGAGGGGGCATCATCATCATCTATTGAAGCCTTAAGCGTAATCTCTCTCCTCTTATCTTCCTCAACTCCTTGTTTGAGAGTGATCTTATGTGTAAGGAGTTTTCCTAGAAGCACATCGGTTGATAAAATCAACAAGTCAGTCGCTTCCTTAATGGAAATCACTCTTGCCTCCCAATCCTTCTTTGGTAGCACACATAAGATTTTCTTGTTGATGTGCTCTTTTTGATACATCTTACTTAGCTTCATCAATTCATTCGTAATCATAATGAGATGGTTATACATTTCTGAGATACTCTCATTGGTCTTCATTGTGAATAGCTCATGTTGATGAGTCAACAACTAAATTTTCTTGGTTTGGACTTTATTGGTTCCCTCATGATGAGTCTCTAAGGTGACCCAAATCTACTTAGCCGTAACACAATGTGAGACATGTCCATATTCCTCATGGTTAATTACGTAATAAAGCATGTTCATTACCTTTTTATTCCGTGCATTCGCCTTAAATTCCTCTTGAGTCCAAGTTCCTTATGGTTTAAGAGAGATAACTCCATCAACTGTGATTTTTGCTAAAGAAAACTCATTCTTTATCAAGTCAAACAAATCAACTCCATCGCTTTCCAAGAAAACTTCCATTTGGTGTTTCCAATACAGATAATCTATGCCATCAAAGAAGGGAGGTCTTGTGTAGGATTGGCTCTCAATGCTCTAGGTTGCCATAAGATCTGTAACTCTAGAATTTTACTTCTAATCATAAATGAGCATAAAATTCTCTGATATTAAATGAAATCCCATGTGGAATTGGTAACACGCGCTTATAGTGGTTCGACACAACTCTTTGCTTATGTCCACTTCTCCTAAGTCTTCCATTTAGGATTCCACTAACCAATCACAATCAATACAACAATGGATTCTCAACTAGAATCCAATACCCCAGTGTTTTTAGGCTCACACTCAAACCTTTACAATCAATTACAGTCTCACAGACTCTTAATTACAATACAATGCCCAAGCATTAATCACACACCAATCCAAGATTACAATAACCAACACTTAGGTTGTGAGAATAAAGTATAAAGAGAGTTTACAATAAAAGATTGAGACTCTAACAAGCAAACTTACTTGTAAATGATGTTTACAACTAAAAGAAAGCTTTGCTCATAGAAAATAGTCGTTAAAAATGTAATAGCAATGTGTAAGTTATAAAAAAGATCCATTAGAAAGACTTTAAAATCTTCCTGCAGCTGCGCATATGGGCATACAGGTTTAAAATCAGCAATTTAAAAACTTTACCGAGAGCTAGGTACGACAATACCACTCCTTGGTATGCCAGTACCGAAGAATCAGTACAAATGCAAAAATAGGCCGAATGCTAAGTACGACCATACCACTCTTTGGTACGCCTTGTACTGAAGCTTCGGCATGATTTCATAACATTTAGTACCTGTACCAAAACCAGCAAATCAAATCTTACTTGGTACGGTCAACCGTATGGCCGTAACATCAACAAAGCATTGGTACGCCGATACCATATTTGGTACGCTCGTACCAAACACACAAAAAGCTTTTCAAATTGCTTTTAACTTAAATTGAATTAATCAAAATATATATATCAAAATCCTGGATCTAACAATCTTGATTATGTTTCTTAGGTGGCAAACTCGATTTTCTTCTATGTTGAGTTTGTATAAACATTTATATTTTCATAAATCTTATAATGAATAATACATAATCACATCATATTTAGGTAGTTTAGGCTTCATTTATCTACAATACTCTTTGTTAGTTACAGAATAAAATTGATATTATTCAAAAAAAATTAATCAAAGTATTTTAAGATTTTAAGGAAAAAAGTAAAAAAATATATATAATTTTTAAAAAAATAACTAAATAAATGAATTCAATCTAGTTGGACTTGCAAATAACATTGTTTATAATGAAAACATTGATAGACATTTTTCAACATTCAATTAAACTTTAACAATTTATCATAAAATTCACTAAAATTGTATGAATTATAGTTTGAATTTTTCAATTTCGTTAATTTAATGTTTAAACTTTTGTGTGGCTGAAATTCTTTTTTCTCGATTTCATAAAAACATATCCAAATAATGATTATAGTTCGATTAGTTGAAAATTCAATCAAGTAAAAATTAATATCAATTGAATTATTGTGTTAAATGTAAAAAAAATAATAAATACATATATAGATTTTCCACGTCATATTTTTTTAATATTTCAATTTCATTCTATTTTGATATATACTTTTACACATAGCAAATTGCTTATTTAAATCAATTTATTATTTACACAGCTTTCGCTAGACATGTAATGTTACCATGAAAAATAATTAAGTTTATATCTTATTTTTAAAAATTATTATTAATTATTAATTGAAAAGCTAATTTTTTTATATCTTGCAAATACTTTATATGAATGATATATAGTAATTATTTTTAAAGAAACGCCTAGTAAAAAGTGAAATAAAAATAATGTAACGTCAGTTTAAATCTGAATGAAGTAAAAGTTGCATTTATTTAAAAGTTCTTTGGAAAATAAATAAATTCATTTGTTTCCATAAATAATTAACAATGATTTTTTAAATGTAAGATATAAAATTAAATATTTTTAAAAGTTGTGTTTTTAAATTAATATTTACTTCATTCTAAATTGATAAACACTCTTTTCTTTTCATTATATCAAATTATAGTATGCTTACTATTTTAATAAAATAGTTAATATATTAAACATTTATTATATCTTTATTTATTTATCTTAAAAATTAAAGAGAGAATTAATAATGAAATAATTTTTTCTCCTTCATAATTAAAATAAAGATACAATAGAGAGAATAAATTTAAATGTACTTTTTCAAATAAAATGATTGATGTTTTCTTAATTTTTATGAAGTTAAAAATATGTCTATCAATTTAGATGAAGAGAATAATAAAAAAAAATGCACAAATTGATATGAACCATTAATTTGATATGTTTTTTAGGATGTTCAATTGCTAGAAATAGAAAATAAAAAATTTATATACTAAAATAATAAAAAAATTAAAACATCAATTTCTAATTTTTAAATTTAAAATGAAAAATCAATTGAAACAGAAAATTTGATATGTTTTTAGGAAATTTGGTCACTAACCAAAACCGCAAACTTCATATAATTATATTTGTCATTTTTAAATATTCAAAGGAATTTATATTATCTTATACCGATGGCTAAAAGGGTAAGATGCAAATATATTTATAATAGTTTATGTTTAATTGTTACTTAACTTTAATTAATTATTTTGAATAATTGATTCAAATTAAAAAAAATTAACTATATCAGCTAAATTTGAATTGTTATATTAATATCATAATCAATTAGGATATTATTTGGAGCTAGAGAGGAATAGTTTGTAGGATTCAAGGAAAAATAGGATGATAATAAGTTTAAGAAGGGGATTTCGTGATATCTCACATTGAGTTAAATTACGATGACTATAATGAATTGATAGTTTAGGTTCGGAAGTTAATGAATAGTAAATCTGAATAGTTTAAAAGAATTGTACATATATTACAAGAAAAGTATGATTTTATGATGATTTTTATTGACATAAAAATAGAAAAATTGTCGCATATAATATTTTGTGACAATAAAATATTATCACAAAGTTGTCATCTATAATCATGTTGTAAATACTAAGTAATAACAATGACAATGACAATATTTCTTGTCACTACTAAATATTTTTTTGTGACATTAATTTTAATATTACTTAAAACATATTTAATTACAATTAAAATTATAACACATAACATGACACATCACATAAAATATAATATTATGACAAATTATATAAATAATTAAAATTGATATTATGAGAAATTATATAAATAATTAAAATTGATTAATGATAATATTTTTTGTTGTCACAATTTGTAATAATATGTTACAAAAATTATATATTGTTACAAAATTTTGTATTTTGTCACATATTGCATTAAATGTGTTAATTATAAATCATCATTGTAATTTTTTAGCATCATATATAATATGAATTGTGATAAATGATTAGTGTCACATATATGATATTTATTTTATACCTAATTATTACACATAAATGAGTCATAAAATGAATTATTAATTACAATAAATATTATCATAAATTATATTTTTATCAATAATTATATTTATAACAACAATCATCAATTATTACATACAAATATTTTACAATGATTTTATCATAAAATTCAATGATGGTTATAATTTTGACAAAAAATGTCACATAAAAACAATAGTTTTATTAAAAATGACAATATTGAATACCTCATGACAAAAAATAAGTATCCTTTACCAAGAATAAAAATGATTTGTTTGATCAATTACAGGGGTGAAGTACTTCTTTAAGATCAATTTGAGATTGAGTTATCATCAATTGAGGATTAGGAAAAGTGACATACCAAAATTGAAATTTTGTACTTGATATGATCATTATGAATTCCTTATTATATCATTTAGGTTGATTAATGCGCTAGCTGATTCTATGGATATGGTGAATAGGGTATTCAAAAGTTATTTGGATAAATTTATGGTGATTTTATAGATGATATCTTGGTATACTCTAAGATTAAGGAGGAGCATGAAGAACATTTGTGGCAAGTGTTGCAAACATTGAGATATCATAAGTTGTATGCTAAGTTCTCCAAATGTGAGTTTTGGTAGGATAGAGTCATATTTTTATGGCATATGTTTCTATAGAAGAAATCACGGTAGATATAAAGAAAGTTAAAGCAATCATGGATTGGCCTAAACTTACTATAGTAAAGTTTGATTGGAGTAAAGTATGATTGGAGTGATGACTATGAATAAAGTTTTAAGCTGTTGAAGGAGAAGCTGACAACTGCACTTGTATTAGTTCTACCATACTAGATGGATTTACTATTTATTATGATGCATTAAGCGTTAGTTTGGGGTATATGTTAAAGTAACATGGGTGTTGGTTAAAAACGTGTATATAGCAACAAAAACATTTTAAAAGTTTTATGAAAACACATTTTGAAAGGATCTTTGCAATTGAATTAAGTAAACATAAAGAGAAAAAGGATTAAGTTTGAGTAACACTTACAATCGAGTTGATCTCCTCCATTCTTTTTCATTTGAAAAATTATAGCAAACTTTTTAATCCTCAAACTAGAGGTTCTCCAAACTATCCATATAAGTTGAAAGAGATTAATTAGTAATTTACAAAGAAATCATTTTAGAGACTAGTATAAATAAAAATAAAAGAGGAAGATGAATGAAAATTGTATTTGATTTTCTTGTTGAATTCGAATACACTTTTCTTCCTTCAAGGCTTCAACATTTCTTGTTCTTTTTTATGAAAGGACATGAGGAAGAAGAGAAGTGATAGAGACTTATGTCATGACATATATGCTGACTTAATCTAATCAATATGTGATGAGTCCAACACGTCCTAAAACCCTAATTAAGTCATATGAAAATCACTCTCTCCTCCTTCAGTTAATTCATGCATGTGTAAGTCATGTGACATATGCATATGTACAATCACGTGTATAGAACATACATTGCACATGTAACCTTGTATCATGCATATTTAGAGTTCTACTTGTTAGATTATATGATCTTGGTATTAAATGTTTTATCTCATAGATATGAAAAATCCAAGTTATCTCATAAACATGAAACAATATCTCATATTGAATGATTATTCTTTCTTTATTATCGATCCGCTAACTTTGTGTATGATCTTTTAGATTCTTGACATGTTAGCAACATATAAGAATATTATTAAATCTCATTTAGCAATATCATATGTAAGTCAAAAGTGATATCGAGTCACACATCATGACTACCCAAATATCAAGAAGTCATTAGTTTGACTACAACCTTTTCATATCAGGTACCATTGTAATAAACTCATTTAACCATTCACTATCTCATTTAGCTTTGAGTATGAATTAATGTCAACTTAATGCATGATCAAGTATGTTAGGTCATGCTCTAAACTTGATGTTTCATGTAATATAATCTTTATTCCCAAAATGTCATATGTGAATCACATTCATTGCATTATATTCTACTTTGGCATGAGATTCCTATATCAAAGATTATTTCATGAATTGTAAAGATAAATCCCTTACAACTAATCTAGGATGGTGAATCCTTCATTAATATATAAATATCTTTAACTACTTCATACTATATCCAACCTCCCAACTATAAATGCCTCGATTGGAGGAATAAAGAACATAAGTCAAAGCATAACAATCCATAGTTAAGATAATCTTGATATCTCAAGTCTAAAGATATTTGCATTACTGATATCAGTAAGATTTATATTTCACAAACATAAATTAATCATTAACATGAAAATCTCACTTACAATGTCTCAAATGAATTAGTACTATAGTATTCATATATTTACTTTAGACAACTCATATCATATTGAATGAGAATCACCCTTTTAATGGAAGTATAACATGTGTTGATCTATCCGTATTAATAGTGTCCAATCTTATTAATACTTTGATCATGATAATTTAGATATTAAACATTTGTATATAATAAAAATCTTATTTTATAAACTCTTTATGAATTTTCCTTATACCATTCCATTATCTTGAACTTCATTATTTAATAAATAATGAATAATATATCTTATTGATTAAATATTCAATTACAAAATTATATGTGAATCATGATGCTTTAAAAGCATACATTAACAATGGAAAGGTTATTGCTTATGCCTCCCACCTAGTTATTAAAGAAGTATGAACAAAACTATCTGATACATGATTTAGAGATGGTTGTAATGATTGTAATAAATAAATTATCATTATAGATTAAAATAAGAATAAATTTAAAATTATTATTTTATTAATCATAGATTACAATTAAATCCATTCATTTGAAAAAAGAGAACCAAACACCCTTTTATATAGTTATATTTTATTAACCAAAACATCATGTTGTTTTTCTGAAAAGATGATCCCAATTATACCCAACTTTAAAAGTATCTTACAAAATTATCCTAATACGTGGAGGATGGTGTGTAGTCGTCTTCGGCGTACTGAAAATGTGAAGCGCAAAATAACAAAGAGATTTCCTTTTACAAACTTTTTCTTTAAATTGTTTTGCTTTATATAATTTTATAGGTAGGCAGTGAACTTTGCTGGTACTAGTAGACCCGCCTTTCTTGACCTCTAAAAAACAACAAAATCATTTCCCTCTCTAATCTCTACATATTCTTAATTTTTTTAGCTAATTGTAATTAAATGCGATCAATTTGTGTTTGTTTCTTTGAAAACCCAGTTTTAGATGCTACTAGTGGCATTAAGAGCCAACCTACATTTGCATTTCTCCGTGCTTCTTACTTTTTCTTTCTTCCATACTAAGCGAGATACAAGAACACTACGAGAAAGTCAGAAATGGGAATTGTTGCAGATGAGGCAATCAATCAATTTAAAGCTCTCATGGATCAAGGTTGATCCTTTTTCTACTTGATTTTATTTGGGTGTCTTTTAATTCACAGAAACATTTGCTTTTGCGTTTTAACTTTTTATTCTCTCTCCTTTCGTTTTTTTTTTTTTTTGGGAATGTGGTGGTGGCAGTTGAGGAGCCATTCAAGAAAACATATCAGGTGCGGTTTTATTACTTCATTTATTTTTTTTTTCTGCTTCATCTTTGTCATTCTCAACTTGGGTTGTGAGTTTTTTCAAGTGATTTTTTTTTTGTTATTATCAAGTAATTCTGCTATCACCTGCAGGTTGTTTGTGGACTCGTTCATTTTCTTTTTTCGCCTTCATAGTTTCTGGTGCATAGTTGATTGTTTGTTGAATATGTTAGCTAAATCTTATTGATTAAAATTGGAATGCGAAATTTATTGTTGCAAGGGTTGTAGTATCTGAGGTGCAACTGTTAAATTGTTCCACGAACTTTGTTTATTAACAATGCTAGGAGAAGTCTGCATGCCAATGCAGCCCACTCTCCCCCCACCTGGAGCATCTTGTGTTTTTAGGTATAAATGGAATTGATTTCTGGTGAACTTTTAACTGCCAGTGTATTTGGCATCATCCTTGATAAAATGGGAATTCTGATTCAAGACTCCTTATAACACTCTTCACAGAACTTGGGGTTTGATGAAGTAGATGAATCTATTTGAGACTGCTTCATGTTGATTTCGTTTCTGGATGACTAATCATGTATCTGATGCAATAACTTCAACCTTTCTTTGCATTCAAAGTTTCAAGCTATAAGTTGGAGAGTGAAGATCTTGTCTGTCCCTGGATTTTCTGAAATTGTACATCGATTTAATCAACCAGTCTGGCAATTTTGACAAAATGGTTTAAATGATTTGATGGTCATCTATGCTTCGTAATTTTCTGACAACTTGTCCTGCGATTGCCTTTACTTATTTGCTGAAAGAAGCAGTGGAGAAACTTGTCTTTCCGTTGCCATCATTTTGATGCTTTGTTAAAAGAAGCCATGAAACAAATTATTTTAGCCCATCTCTATATTGAACTCCTTGCTCTCAGTATTCACATTATATCTGTTTTCCTTTTCCAGTTAATTTTCATTTCTTAGATTGGTTGATTTTAATAACCACATAGGAGCAATGCGTTTTAGCTTCCGTGAGAAATGTTAATATTTGATAAAATGTTGTTAAGCTTCCACATCAATCTGTCATTCTAGAAGACTTTGTAGAGTGGAATTCTGAATCTCTAATTTAAACAGACAAACAGTTTTCCAGTTCGCTTACTAATCTTTGGAGTAGTTGCTTCTTCTTACCTGGCTTTTTATTGTTTTCTTATTGTTTCTAATATGGAAAGCTTAATGACAGTTGTATCTTATTACTGTATTCAAACACCACCGCTATTCTTTTGTAGAGGAAAGAAGTGGCGTTGTTCTGGATGATGCCAACCCTTTGGATAATTAATTAAGGTTTTCATATGGAAGGAGGTTTTCAATTTTTCTATAACCAATGAATGGAATGGTGTCCTTATTTTAGAGATTGGTTTTGGGTGGTTGGGCTCACTTCATCTCATTCATATCAAATTAGGCAAAAACTTCAAGGGTATTGTATTATTTATTGCAAACTTAATGAAAAGCCTCAACCAACCTCGCTGAAACCCTTGCTATATTATTCCTGAACAATGAGTTCAAGTGAGGAATTGATTTTGCTGCTGTCTTACGTTAGACTGCTTTAATGTTACAAGATGCTAAAAAACAATGAACCCAACTTTCTCTGAGAGCGATTTTCATGTCATACTGATTTATGAATTTACATAAGGTTTCTCAATGGAAGAGGTCTTCTTGTGCTTGGGTTTTCATGAACCGTTATTTTCCCTTTGGTTACACTGTACGATGAAAAAATGCTTGACTGGGAGAAGAAAAACCATGTTTTGTGATCTAGGTATTGGCTAAACTACTGTTTGATTTATTTGCAGAATATTCATCAAGGACATCAAACTGAAACCTTGGCGCGCTTCCTAAAAGCTAGAGAATGGAATTTTACCAAAGCCCATAATATGGTTAGTTAGCTGTAGCATTCAATTGAATGTCTTCATTGTAATTCTTTAACCACAATAACAATAATTAACTTTCCATTTCTTGACATGGTACGTGTGTTATGCTGCAGTTAGTTGATTGTTTACGTTGGAGGATACAAAATGAGATTGACAATATATTATCGGTATGTTTCTAATTTGGTCCACTGTTTTTATATCATTATTTTTTCTCTGAAAAAGGATTGCCAATTTAATAATATTTAAGTTTTGGTTAATTGTTTAAGTTTATTCAAGTTTGTCTTTCTTTTTTCCGTAGCTAGTTCTGACCTTGTGCTGTCAAAATTTACTTTGGTTATATCCTTAAAGTAAATACACTATTTAATGTCAGTTGTCATCTCTAATTCTGCATTAGACCATAGCATTACATAGCATTTCTCTTTGGTTCATAAAATGAACTTTTTATTTATTTATGAGCTTTTTGCAGGACCATCATCTGTTTGTATGCCTTATGTTTTTCTTTTCACGTTTCTCCTTTTGTTTTTCCCTGATGTTTAATTTCACATTCAGTGAAGTAGACAGTTTATGATCTTGATGATGAACCAACTGTGCATTTCTCTGAAAGATGTGGCCCGAAATCATTTGAAGTGGAGAAAGAAATTCATGTAGCTAATCTTAGTTAACTTGAGACTAATTGACTGTTCATAAGCATTGATATTCTTTATGTTTTATGTACTTACTGTCCATTCACTTCCAGCTGTTGACATCATTAAACTTCTGAAATCATATCCATTTTCCAAAGGGAACAACTTTGAAGTACAATCCTATATTCATAACACATGTTCACCTATAACCATGTGCAAATGCATAGAATCAATGTTGAAGGTGATAATTGTATCTCCTCTTTTTATGTGAGTAAAAGTACAAACTTGAACATGTCAGGGATGGATTCCATTTTTTTAGCAGTTCATTAAAAATCCAAATAATATTCCGAGTTATTTGCCTGAATAATTCATTAAGGTCTGATCTGGATGCTCTTTCTTTTTATAGAAACCTATAATTCCTATAGATTTATACAGAGCAGTGCGTGACTCTCAGCTTATTGGCATGTCAGGTTACTCAAGAGAGGTGAGTATTCCATGCTTATAGTTTCTTTGTTCCAGCTTAGAACAATTTAGATACTGCTGCTGTACCTTGCTTGACACACATAGCAAAATGCTTACTTATAGTTGAAGAAAAATTCTCACAAACCACACCTATGATGACTTTGTTATTCTTCAGGGCCTTCCAGTTTTTGCTATTGGTGTTGGGCTCAGCACATATGATAAAGCATCTGTAAGTTTCATAATAGCTCATCTTAATGTTGTTCAACTAAATTTAGTTCAGTAATTTTGCTGCAATGAAGTACTCTAGCTTTAACAAACTATGACATTGCTTTGAATTTCTCATATCATCACAGGTCCACTACTATGTGCAATCACACATTCAGATCAATGAATATAGGGACCGCGTGATTCTGGTAGCTGTTAGATTCAAGAAATCAAAGTGTTTTAGGGTTAATTTAATGCCTCTCATGTATTGCATGTTACACTAGTTAGTTCCATTATTTTCAAAAACACATTTATGATATCCTTGCATTTTGGTTTATATAATCACAAAGTCCCTCCGGTGTTAGTCAACAATTAGTCAACCCTAAAATATGCTTTAGTCCTTAAAATGAATATTCATTTGATCAAATTTTGATATACTTATCACGTAAAAATAAAATTTTAGCATATTAATTTTTAATGCTAATATTTAATTAAAATATTAAATTTATTAGTTTTTTAAAATTTTTTCACTTTAAATTTATTTTGAAGTAATTTATTTTAGTATTCTGAACATTTAAATTTGTTATTAGTTTTAAATATGTAAAAAGATTAAGTCCATTTATTAGTCAAATATAATTTTAAATAGTGATAAAATAGGAAACCAAAGTGTTCTGGATTGAATATTGATATTAATTTTAATATGTAATTGGACCAAATTAAACATTCATTAATAATTTTAAAAATTAAATTGTAATTTTTTATGTGTTGACTAATTGTTGATTGACACCTTAAGGATTTTGTGGTTATATAAATTAAAACGCAAGGATTTCATAATGTATTTTAGGAAATGAAGGGACTGATTCATGAAGTATGCAATATCTGGAGGACGTTAAAATAATTAATCTCTTTTTAAGTGGTCGTTTTGACATGTCTACATAAATTTTTGTAGCCTTCATCTTCAAAGAAACATGGGCGGCCAATAACAACATGTGTTAAGGTCTTGGATATGACTGGTTTGAAGCTGTCAGCACTTGGCCAAATCAAGGTATGCTTTGCCTTTCTACAAGTTTTTAGTTTTCTTCGGACTTCATACATTCTACAAGTTTATGGCTTTCTTCATGGTTCTACATGTTGAATTTTATCTTTACATATTAATATTGTTTCAATCATCAAGTGATCAACCAACAGCACAAGTAATAGGATTTGTGACTGCATTATCTTTAATTTTCTAACTTTAAATTGGCAGTTCAAAATGATGGTGAATTCTTATCACTATAATCAGCAGTTTCATGATTTGAAAGTGAAAAAAATTCTCATTCATATTGCAGTTTCATGATTTGAAAGAGAAAAAAAAAACTCTTACGTGATGAATTAGGTGTCATCTTTTTCCGTTTTGCAGCTATTGACAATCATATCAACCATTGATGACTTGAACTATCCAGAGAAAACAAAAACATATTACATCGTAAATGCCCCATACATATTCTCAGCCTGTTGGAAGGTAAGCCTTTCCTCTGTCCAGGACCAGGAACTCTTGATGTTTACTGTTTTGCGATGAAAAGGGTTTTAATGGGGGCATTTGCCTGCACTGCCCCAATAATCTCTACAAAATTCTACCTGCTAAAAAAATATATTTCATCTAATTATTTTATGTTTGTACCTGCAAACAAACACTTTTTTACTCCACAATCAAAGTCTCATTTTCCTTGTGACCAAAGTTTGTGTGGTCCCATGCTTAATTTTTTTTTCCCTATCCAAGTATTTCATTTTGCACTAATCTCAGTAATATATAACACTTTATATTTTGTGTTTGGTTTGTACTAACTCAATTATTTAATGTTCTGTATCAAGGTAAATTCATATTAAAATAAATTGAAATTTTATACTGAAATATAGCTATCATATATAATTCATCCACGTATATGGATCAATGAACTTGATATTCAAGAGAGCTAAATACTTCACTGATCGCATGTCAGATGCTAATTATATTGTTATTATAATATTTCAAATGTCAGCTGTATCTTTCAAAAAGTATTTCGTAATTGGTTTCATGAAAAATTATTGATAAATTTATTATAATTCTTTCTAAAATTAAAATTATTATGAAATAAAAATAGAAACAAATATGAGCATTACTCTATAATTCATCTGCTCATTTCAAAATAGTATTAAACTGTATACTTGTCCAGTATAGTTGTATGAATAAATGTAGTTTAAATAAATTATTAACTTAATTTTCTGAACTTGTGATGAGCGATTTCAGTATGATCATTGATTGGTCAAACTCTTAATCATTGGCAACAGTAACTTTTGTGAAGCAAAATAAAACTTGAGTGATTTACTAATACATAGTTGAAGTTCAGGGTACCTTAATCAATGAACAAGTATCGAAATAACCATTGATTCTAGAGTACTGCTGAATTGGGCCATGAGCTCCTACTAACAGTTGAATCACTAACAGGTTGTCAAGCCCTTACTACAAGAGAGGACAAGGAAAAAAGTTCAGGTTTTATCAGGTAATGGGCATGATGAGCTGTTGAAGGTAAGACATTGTCTCCTCTATTCTTGAAGTGTTGGAAATTTTATTATCTGGCCAAATTATGCAAAATAATCGTGACTTTTACATGGTTTGTAATTTTTGTCAAATCCTTTTAAGTTGTCAAAATGGATCAACATAGCAAAATCTAATGCAATTGCCAATTTTTAGAATATTGTCTATAGTTGGAAGCAAATGGCCAATATCATGCGCAATTGGATGCTGAACTTGATAGTAATATCTTTATATATCAGTTAAATCTCATACATAAAGATCAAAATATTCCAATTAGTGTTAACGTCAACTAATTTCAAATAAAATTTCAATTTGATTTGAATTGCATCAAATTTTGCAAGGTTGCTTGTTTTTACAACTCTAAAATGATTAAGCTTTATTTGGATCAATTCTTTTAATGAATTCATTTTATTTCAAATGATTGTTCATTTGTAAATGAGTCCTTGTTGATTTTTGATAAACTTTAAAATTCATTTAAATTAAACACAGTTACCAGAGATTTATAAACAATTTCTTTAAAATTTATGGAATTCATTTGAATTAAGCAGTGTCTTGGTCAGAATCGCAAAATAAGCAAACCTCTAACATTACCCTTATTATTTTTTATTCTGTATTAGTAACACTTTTTTTTTAAGGCGAATGCATGTCTCACATTAACCTGCATAGCGTACTGATGGATCTTGCTTGGCATTTTCATTTCAGATAATGGATTTGACATCCCTTCCACATTTCTGTAGAAGAGAAGGATCTGGATCGTCTAGATATTCAATGGATGCAGCTGAAAATTGCTTTTCCTTGGATCATCCTTTCCATCAACAAATGTATAACCACATAAAGAAGCAATCCTTGGTGAATGCCCCTTCTCAACCAATTAAACAAGGGTCTTTCCATGTGGATGTGCCTGAGCCTGCCGCTGAAGGAACTGAAATCGCCAAAACCATTGAATCTGAGCTACACAAGTTTTCTTCTACAAATGGCCTTTTCAACTCGATAGATGACCTCAAAATCGATCACGAGTGAGACTGCGTTCACCGTCACTTGAGGTGAGGTGAGGTCAATATGTCACCTGGTCTGGTATTTGTATAAATGGATATAATAGCAGTGATGGAAGTTCCCTAGTTGACAGGGAAAAGCTAATGCCATATAACGAGTAATATTCACTTGCTGGCTGGATGATTCATATAAAGCTATCCCAGCTTGACACGGTGTAGGATGTAGCGCAGAATTATAGTATTTAGTTGTACTAAAAACTAGTCTGCTATCAATGTTATGGTGAAAATAATCACTTGATTATTTGTTGGTGCAATTTTTTTGACCGTCCTCTCAAACCTCATTTTGTCTGTAAAGGCAATACTAGATGGAGGCAAAAATATAGCATCTCGTTGGTTGGAAAAAAAGGGAAGTTTTCTTTAAAATAGCATCTCGTTGGTTGGAAAAACAGGGCAGTTTTCTTTTAAAAAAACCATTTTAAGCAAAAATAATTACAAAAATATATGAAGAGGTAACTTCTTTTTTTGTTTCTTTAAAGGTTTTCGTTTTTCAGCTTTTTTTATGCAAACTTTTTCTTTAATTTGTTTTTTTGTTGTACCTTTTCTATATGCAATAAAGATAGGATTTCCAGTAAAAAACTTTCTATTCTTGAGTTGGTTGCAGAGATAGAAATTTTACGTAGTTTGTTTATTTAGAAGTGCTCATGAGTTGTTTGATCAAATGCTTCAAAGGGATTTGATAATGTTCATCACTTCGGAAAGGCATTACAAGGTCAGTGATGCTAATGATTCTAATGAATAGTGAGAAAGGATGTTATAAGTTAAGGAAACAATGTGACATAAAGGATGTAATAGTGTTATCAAATATCTATTGTTTATAATATAAAGACTAATTTGATGCCCTGTATATTTAATCATTAAAGTGCAAAAACTTTATGAGCTTTGTAAGTGTCCAACAAAAACTTTATGATCTTTGAAAGTGTTTAACAATTATATATAAATGAAATTGAATTTATATAATATAAAATGAATTAATTTATGTTAAGGTCTAATTTACTTTATTTGTATGTCACTTGATTTTTTTATATTTATTAGGTCTTAAAGGTTATATATTGATTTAATTTTTATTTAGAAATTTGGACTCTTGATATTGAAATCCATATTATGCTAAATCTAATATAACCCACTTATATATAACTTGACTTCATTACATTTATTAGTTATAAAATTCAATTCAACACAAAGATGTTAATAGATAACATTTTTTTTGCAGATGTTCATAAAAATGTTAAAAGTCAATATTTTATAGTTGACATATTAGTGTATAATATGTTAAGGTATATGATTTTTCAATAATATAAATATGATATATTATAGGTCTACAAGAAGTGTATGGTAGACATATTAGAAACTTTCATAAGATTTATGTAAGGTTTGATAAATCTGAAACAATTCTCATTCTTATGAATATAAAAATAGTCTAAATTAACATCTTGTATAATTCCAATGTAAAGTATCCATTGAAATTTCTTTCTCTAGCCTTTTTTAACTTTAGTTCCTCACTTGATATGCTTGTATAGAGAAATGTTTGCTTATTTACTACACTTTATCTTGCATTTCTCTTTTATATTTATCCCTTTTATAAAGACATCTTTCATATCACCATTTTATAACATTAAGAAAGCTCTTCTTTTTCATGAACAACATAATATAAGTTTTGAATCATTAAATTAATATAAACAAACATTAATTACTTTTATCATTTTGAAATTATTTATCTTTTATTTATATAAATTTATCAGAAAATATCTAATTTATCTAAAATATTGAACTATTTAACATATATAGCCTCATTTTAAAAATGTACCAAAGTGTTATGCATTATCACAACATCTACCCATATATAACATGCTTACGAAGAGATCATACTGGTCATTAATGTTGCTTAGAAACTACTAGCAAGTATGTACAGAGATCTTCATCAAAATATACTTAATAGATTTATTTATAATATTACATAACATTTTAACAAATCTCTTAGCCCCTTTGGAGATTAATTTTATCATTTAAGTTTTTAAGAATGAGTGCTTATGTGTAGTGTAGTGTAATGTATGCCCTTCCCTTTCAAGTGAATTATTTGGGTTTTATAACTAATTTATGATTATTGAACTATTTTTTTAAAGCCTATGAAGTGATAGAGGCTTTTAAAAATGAAATTTGGGGTAAAAGAAGCATGGTCTTGGCTTAGTAAGGCATGGTGCATGTTTTACACCTTTAAAGTGCAATTTTAGCCATTTCAGCTTGAAGCACCTATCAAGCTATCACCTATCAAGCTATCAGGAGCATGAAAATGAGCTCTTTGTAATATGTTCAACATTGTCCAAATATGCTTTAAGCTTGATTCATGCTTTAATGAGTGCAAGTTACACTTGATAGTTTTATATGTAGTTTAACACTTTTGATATACTTTAAGCACTTGAGTTATACCTTATCAAAAAATTTTCTCCTAAATTGTTTACCATCACTTTATACATCTAAAAAATACAATTAAATACTAAAAATTAGATAAAAAGAATTTGATTTATGTGCCAAAAGCATGTAACTTTGCATTAACTTAGATCTTATCCATACTCTTTGCTAAACATGTTTATGATAATTTACATGTATCAAATGTCAATTTTAATCAATAGTACTTTTTTTAGTTTGCATTTATTTAGGCATCAACATATAATTAACATTATCTTAAAGTATACAAGAGACATTTGACATACTTTTATAGAAAAATAATAATTGCATAAGATGATTTCTTCCTTTATTGCAAAAGGAGTTTAATTACACATTATATTATCATAAGAGACATTTGACATACTCTTTTTGGCGAAAGCATAATTACATAAGATGATTTCTTCCTTTATTGTAAAAGGAGTTTAATTACACACTATATTATCATTTACATGTGCAAAATTATACATATGGTAACAAAATTATATACATGGTCATAAAACTATACATGTGGTCATAAAACTAGCCATAAAAGTAAAACTATTCTCCGCTTTATGAATCTTCATTATTCCTTTGTTTGGTTATCCTTATCAATTCTCTTACTTTTCTTTTATCAACATTAGTTCAAATACAAGTCTAATACCAAGTATAAATACTTAGTAGTACTCAATATCCATAAAACAAATTGTAAATCAGTGTAAAGATAGTGAAAACCATAGTAAGTAAAATATAAAACCCTATGTAAATTAATACACCTTGAATAAAAATGCATACTTTTAACATTAAAACTCAAATGGACCTTTAAAACCATGCTTTCATCTATGCTTAACTCATCAAAACCATATTGAGGTCCTAATTGGTTGTGAACCAGTAGTTTTAGTCGACTAATTTACTGTAAGTCTATAGGTTATTATAGTACGATATCGATCCCATGAGGATTTATTGTTTATCCACTACCCTGCGATTTCTAACTTGTTTAAGCAACAATAATAGGTTGAATTATCTTATGTAATCAATAACGATAAAAGTCTATGTTGAAAAGGCGAATAAAAAGCAATGTTAAGAAGATAGAAACAATATTAAGAAGTATAGGAATTGAAATCCGAATCACCAAGCTAAGATAATATTCATGTTCTTATTACTACCCAAGATATCTTAAGCATCAATCTTCCTCTCTCGAGGTAAAACCGACTAGTTTAGCATCAATCTTCCTTTGTCAAGGTAAAACTGACTAGATTTCTTAATAATCTTGGAATCACTATCTCGATCAATCTCCTTCAATTAAAGAAACCATTAACCAATCATACAGGAGCTAAGTGAATATGTAGATCTCTCATACACACCAACCTAACTTGAATATTTGAGCATTTTACGATTCAACTCTCGTTGCAATTATAAAGCATAAGATTTCATTTCTCAGTAAAAATCTTTAGAATTAAGCATTCATAGTAATTTAAGCAAGCACAATCAATGATCCCAACAAGGGATTTCAAGATTCAATTCTTACAAGAAGTACTTAGCCATTCATGGCTTAAGAGAAAATACAAGAAAAATGGAGGGAAAATAAAGAAAAACACTGCAGAATTCAATAATTCCTTGCTTGCTCCTTGCTTCCTCCTTTTAATCCTTAAGTGGAATTGGCATTTAGCCCCAACTTGGATTTGTTAATTTCTCCACCTATAGCTCTCTTTATGTTGTATGTTCCACTGCCCATCAGTCTTCTTTTAATGCGTTTTGTTTTTGCTTCCTACGGAACCCACTTTCTCCCCTCAGTCTTCTACAAAATCATGCTTAAGGTTGCCCAATAATTGAGAAGCCACAATCATGGAGTTGAGAGCCATGATCATGGCTTTTCTAATAGATTTCTCTTGAACTTTGCCCTAACTCCATGATCGTGGAGTTGGATGCCACGATCGTGAACTTTTCTAGTAGCTTCCTTCTTGTATTCTGTCTTTAGCCACGATCGTGGCAATGAACTCCATGATCATGGCTTTGGTCTTTCATGCACCAAAACTCTTTGTTTCTCCTTATTTGCTCTTTTAACTCTATATACTTAACCAACACATCAAATTCCACCAAAAACATAGCAAAACACAATAAAATTAATACGAACTCACATCCTAAAACACCTAAAACATAATACACGTTGGCACACATCAACATCCCTACACTTAAACCTTTGCTTGTCCTCAAGCAAATATAACACAGATACAAAACAAAGAATTGTAATATACTTATGATATATCAATTGTATTTATTAAGATCAAACATTTTTAATAATCATCACCCCTCTTATATAATTCTCTTATAAACTTAGTAAATCCTTAAGTATTGAGAAACTAAAAATGTTTAACTTTGATAATCAAGCTTAATCATTCATACAATTGCATTAGCAAACATAATATAACTCATAATCTTTTGTCTAGATATAAAATGTGAGTAGTTTAATTTGCCTTTATGTTTTGATTTGTTTGAGGATCATAAGGTTTTTATTCTTTCTCTTTTCATTTTCTCTTTTTCCCTTTTTTCTTTTGCTTCAACTTTTAGCTCCTTGTTCGAGAGGTAGATCTTTCTCGTTAAGTACCCTATGCTTTTGGCAACTGTCCCCAGTTACTTGACATACTACCTATGCTCGAATGGCTACTAGCACTGTTCTTATCACTAGGGCTAGTTTCGAGCACCCTTAATGACAGCGGAACAATAGCATTTACTCTTTTTGGCTTATTGGTTTTATTTTCCTTTTGCTTTCCTCAAACATTTCCTTGATATTCCACATTTTAAGCCACCATGTTACACATCTAAGCATTTTCCAATAAGTTATACTCTATTTTCTAGTGCAATCATAAAAGGATTAGACTTATTATTTAGGTAAACATTTATACCTTCTCAATGCTAATGATTTATTAAGTTTATGAAAGAATTATTCAAATCAAAGTGATTCAAGGTTAAACATATCCATTTTCAAAATATTCATGCTATATTCAAGAAATTACAAAATCACAAACACACAATCAAGCAAAATCACAAACAGGCAATGAACAAAATGCAAAGCAAAACATGCAAAAAATTAAATCATACATGAACATACTCAAACAATTCATACCAAAGTATAAAAACACTCACACACATAAGCACACACATAAGCATCCCCATACTTAGAGAACACATTGTCCTCAATGTGGAAGCACATAACACACATAATTAAAAATAAAGAAAACACAAAAGGGTGAAAGAGTTGAGATTTAGTTGCCTAGAGGAGGTGGAGAGGTAGGTGGAGATGGAGTGGGTGAGGGGACATGGACTCCTGAGAGTTAGAAGAATGTCAACATCTTCTTTGTTTGGTAGCGCTGCTCCCTGTAGATATAATTTACGGCCGCCTCCACCTATGTGAGGTAAGCAGCATTTTCAACATTGCCCTGCTCCAACCTTATTAATAGAGCTTGTATGGAGTTGTCCACTCTAGCTTCAGCCATACACACTTGTTGTTATTGTTCTTACATCTGCTATTCCTCCTGTTCATCATCTTCATCTTTGTCTTGCTCTTGGTGTCTTTGTTTCACACCTTGTTTGTCGCTATAACCCTTAAATTGGAGCCCTTTTACATTGAGGTGCCCTGTAATAAATAAGTATTTAGCAGAAAACTTGTCCGATGGCACAAGTGTTAGGTTAGAGAAATCTATGTCAAAATAATCAGTAATGGCGGTGATGATGTGATCTAATCCTAATTTCTTACTCTGATGCTTGGCCATCATCATGAAACCTTTCATAATGTGGAATGTGGTGCAATGGTCATGATCGTTTAGCATACACCATAGTGGAAAGAGTTCCTATATTGAAACCTTATTGTTCTCTATTTTGGCAAAAACAGAGACAACTATACACTTGTGCAGTAAAATCAAAATAGGGTCCCTAATCAGCAAATTTGGGGCATTTCTAGTATCAAATGCTAAGCCGCATTCAATGATTTCAGCCTAGAAAGCCTTAAGATTAAAGTTAGTGTGTGAGGAGAAAAAGTTTCACTAGGGCAATTCAAGAGCATCTTCTATCATATCATATATCATTTCCATAGGTGTGCCCCTCATTTTAAACTTAATTCTACCTAACTTGTTTCCCACAGAGTCATAAGTAGTATAGAATTCAAGAGTAAGTTCTTTGCATACATGATGTTTGTTAACAAGGAATGTCCCCTAACCCAACTTAGTTGCAAAAGCTTTTAAGGATTCTTCGATGCCTAGTTTTTCAAGCAAAGGCCAATCAAAGTAGTGAGGAAGAATAAGTTCTTTTTTACTTACCTGGAGGAATTTCTTACCTTCCTCTTGTGTATAAATTGGAAAAGGAATGCCATATTGTTCGGCCATGTCAAATGTGGAAGTCTCCGGGGCCTTTCCTTTATCTTTTATGCATTTAGTGGTTTGCTTTACTCTTTTAGACATTGTTGCAAATGAATATTAAGCTATCTCAATTAGGTAGCAAAGGAAAATAACAACTTTTGGCTTATTTACATTTGGCCATGATCGTGGAGTTGAACTCCATGATTGTGGTTTTCAATTTGCTTTTTCTCTCCTTTAATTTTTCAACCCAAATCACATGTATTATCAAAGAGAATGGAAAATCACTAAATACACAATACAATACACTCTTATCTTATCCCTAAATCATCTTTAATTTAGCATAAATCAAACCTCTCATGAAAACCCAAAATTAAAAATTCTAGAAATCAAGAACAAGAGAGAGAAAGAGATTATTTACCTTTGAGATGAAGATGATCTAAGGAAGAATGCAATAAATGTCACACCCCGACCCAAGACCCAAGGGGTGACGACATGATCCTGTAGCATAACCATCACTTTCTCGTCTCAGGAAAACAATAATTATACTACAAGAGATTTTAAACTCTAATGCTCGTATAAAAATCCAATAACAGAAAGATATCTAGATAAATACAAAACCCTGAATAGATACATGGTGTCACATCCGCATTATTAGCATCTTTACAAGTTTGCATTTTATGCATGAGAATAAATGGTGCATGGAAAGTATGATTTAATATGCTTATGAAATGTGGTCTAAAAGATGCTTTAGAATGGAATTGATAAGTGAAATGAGGTGATTATATATATTAAACATGATATTTTATATGAAAATAGAGGTTAGAATGTATATGAGGAAGTAAAAATGAAAGTAGATGTTAAGTGAAAAGTAGGGGGTATTTTGGTAATTTCATTTACAGAGGGGTATTTGTTTTGGAAACTAGAAATGTGTATGTATGTTGAGAGATGTATGTTATGTATGTATTAAATGTATAATATAATGTATTAGAAAGAAAATAAATAATTAAATGGAAAAGATAAAGGAAGGAACCAATAAGAAGGTGACAAGTATCACATTCTTATTTGACACTTCATTGACTTTCTTTAAAATTACTTAATTACACAAAAAATTAAAATAAAAATGGTTATGAGAGGGGGAGAAATCGAAATGTCCATCATCATTCTCTTCCTCCATGATTAACATCTCGTCTTCTTCCTCCTTTTCATTTAACTTAGGAAAATCCTCATTTCAAGGTAAAAATTTGTGTGGAAGTTGATTCTTATGTTCTTTTTGATTAGTTTTCATTGTAGCCATCCTTTTTACTTCTTAATCTTGGTTGTAACTTATGTTAGTAGATCTATAAAATTCGTTCAAGTAGAGAAGGAGATGTTTATATATCAATTTTGATACAATCATAAGAGAAAGTGAAAAAGGAAGGTTGATTTTGTATGATTGGAATGTTTTGATTAAGTTTTGTATATGGAGTTGGTTTGTATGAAAACCCTAGATAACCTACATGCAAATAACTTTTTAAGATATTGTATGAGATGTGTATGTATTGCTAGAAGTGACAAAGTATGAAGAAGAATAGGAAACAAATGCATGAAAGTTGATAGGAAGTAAGAACGTGTATGGGGCAAAGTTGCTGCCTACTTTTGCACCTCTTCAAAATTGACCGCTATAATTTGGTTTTGATGCATAAATCATCTCATTATGCGTAAAACTAATGAATTATTAGATTAGAATGAAGAAAATAAAGTTTGAAGGCAATAGGAATGCAATTTCAACGTTATACGGATTTTGTCACCTAAGGGGCATTATGATTATGCTTGTGATTTAGGCTACCTAATAAGGTAATTGGATGCATGAATGTTAGAAAATGTGCTTTGATGATGTAAATAACATGTTGAGGAATGCGTATGTGTAATTTGGTAACATTTTGAGGTCATTAAGTATGATAAGTAAGGAATGCTAATGACATGTATATAAGTTGTCGAAATTAGTCGTGATGGCCATGATACAACTTATGCTACATGAAAATATAAATTTCATACATAAACCACCATTCTAATCTTATAAAACATGATAAAGATGGTTATGATTAAGACTAAGATGTATGAAACTACCAAACTACACTTTAAAATGTAAAATTCTATACTTAAATGATCTAAATGCATGAAATGTACTAAAAGATGAATGTAAAATGAAAAATATGAGAAATGCTTAATTTCTACATGAAAATGCATTTACTTGAAGATAAAAAGATAAAAACTATGCTTAAAAGGACATTATAACAAAGAGGAATATAGATTAAAAACATGATTATCAATTATTGTAATTTCAAATTAATATTAATTTATTATATTTTCAATGATAACTAAACAAAACAAAAGTGCTACTTACAAATCCATTTATATATATATAACATTCTGTTATAAAATATAAATCTAAGTTATTTTAGCATCAGCGCTGTATATGGCAATCAAATTTGAATTTTCCATCAATGCTTAACATCTTTCGAACTTATGAAAAATTTAGATGGCAAATTTACATTGTTTCTTTCCATTTGCTTAGTTATTGTCGAAAATATAATAAATTAAAATTAATTTAAAAATTATTTTTGTTATATATATATTTATATATATATATATACACACACACACACAATTACTTACTTATAATATTAGACACTCTATATCGTCATTACAAAATTATTTAGCAATCTATATGTATAATATACATATATAAAGCTTTGATTGGTTTAATTCTTTTGATAAATTTATTTTATTTGTAAATGAATTTTGAAATATGATTTTAATATATAAAATTTAAAATCAATTTAAAAAAGACATAATTACTAGGCATTCACAAATAAATTTAATAGAATTTATTAAAAATAAATCAAACGTTTCTTAAGGGTAATTTGAAAATGAATTGGCAAAAATAAATTTATTAGCAACTGTCTTAGGTTACGTGTGAAATTAAAATGAACTACCACTTTGAAATGAAAGGAGTAAAAGATTTGAAGAAAAGTGCCTAAAAACAAAATTATAAACAGAAAAATCGGTGTTTGTACATCACAATCTGATGAAGAGGAGAAGGGCACATAACATGCATGTTACACAGCGAATAAAAGCTTCGGCATTTCTTGTTCTTTTCCTTCTGAATTCTTCAACCATTGGCGCCCAACAAGCTTGGTAATTACCAAGAGACTGTTGTTTATAGATGGAAACATTCTTGAATTAACCACATGCATCTTGTAGAATTATAGATTGACCAATAAAATCATGATATGTTAATATCTATTGAATTCTTTGATTAGTTAATTTTCATTACGCATCATTTGTTAATGTAATCTGAACGATGGTTAATAAAAACTGAAAACACGTAAGAATGTTATTCGCTGGTCTACAATCCAGGTCTGGCTTACCAAAGAATTTATGGATAATTCTTCTTCTTCAATAATTTCGCCAAGTGTTCTTGAATTAGCTCTACTGGGGCAGCTGCGTGTTGTCACTCGGAGTCGGAGAAACATCTTCTCCTACCACTAACGAATCAACAATGGGTTTGATTACCATAATGCCTTCTCCTACTGCAGCCATAACTAACGTGCTTGCAAACACAAGGAAAGCAAGGGCAGTGTAAGGCAACTCCTTTGGCTCCCATATGATTGACAACACAAGAAAGATAATTTCCGACGGAAGCATTATTAATACAGTAAAAGCTAGCCCATAAATTCGAGACCTTAGCCCTTTATTAATGACAAGGGTTGCCATCTTGAAGCATGATACGGTGAAGCCGATCAAGTACCATATGCCGAAAGATCCAAAAATGATGGAACTCATTAACGGGTACGCACAAAGAAGTATTTCATCTCCAAACTCATTCTTTGATATCGTTGAGTTTCTTAGGAAAATTTCAGGCAATGGAATATGCAAACCTGAGAAAAACACAAGCAAAACTTGCAAGAAGAGAACAGGAAAACAAGTTGCCAGGACAAAAACAATACCCCAAGATGCATGTGGGGTTTTTCTGTTAATTGATACGTTAACGAGGAAAAGCTGTGTCACCAAGAAGCCTGGCTCGAACAACCCGAATGAAAAGACGACGTGAATTTTACAGAAAGAAGCTTGTTGTGTTAGGGTTAGAGAAGGCAGCAATGGGAATAGATATTTTCGACGGAAGAAGGACAAACGAAGAAGCTCACTAGAGGCCCAAAGGATAACAAAAGAAACAAGAAGAAATCGAACGTTCCAAAGAGAGTTAAATGTTTTCAACTTTTGGGCATTTGCAGATTTGAAGCGAAGGTGAAAGATGAAGGCAAGAGAGATGAGAGAAAGAAGAAGGAGACCGCTTACGCAACAAAGAATGGCCGAGTCGTAGATGGAGTCCAGGATTGATGGCGCGGGAGGACTAACAAACATCGCATGTAATACCTGTAAAATCTGTATATATTGCTATATATGAATGGCTTGATGATGGCGAGAAGAAGCATGAGAAAGTGGGGGGGAAATAGCGAGGGTTGTCGGAAGGGGATGGGGGAGAGAAGAGATGGGTTATTTTCTCCCCCCAGTTCCCAACCGGCGGGAAAACCAAGTTGATGAACAGTTACAAATGGTCTTCGGCTTAGGAAAGAGACAGAGAAACAAAGGCAAGGAAAGAGAGAGAAGATGAAAGAGGAATAGGATGTGTGGTGTTATGGAACATATAAGTGCTGCATTTACGGGATTGTTAGGCTAAAAGATAGTTTTCCATAGCATTTTCCAAAAGTTAAAAGACTTTCAGGAAATGGATTGAAAAAGTATTGTTATAATAATGATAATAATAATAATAATAATAATAAGTATTATTATTATTATTATTATTATTACATAATTTTAATGAGTAGAACTGTTGCATTTTTCTACGGTCATACTGCGTAAACATGTCAATCCCTCTATTTCTTTTTAATAGAACATGTTGAATATTCTACTAACATTAAGAAAATTATTTATTAATATAATATTGTATTAAAATAGTCTTAGAATACTTCTACGAATTGTCTATTTTCTAAAAAAATTGAATAGTTATTTATTGAAAAGTTATAACTTTAGAATAAATGGATAATTTAATATTGAAATAATTGTTTACATAAACAAATTTCTAAGATAAACAAGAAAGAAAATTATGCATATATTAATTATCGAGTAGAAGCATTCATGTTTGATAAAATTTGATTCGGTCTATTTGTAATCAATATGTTTATGCCAATAAGCAATATATTTTTATAATTTAAAATTAATTAAGGACTTTAGATAAATTAATTCATATGAATTATCATCAATATTATATATATATTCGATTATATGGCTTGGATTTTAGTTCGCCTAAAGCCAAAATGACTCGTACAATCAAAGAACTCCATTATGAACTTCACATTTATCACCTTGATCTTGTCAAGATGTTGTAGCCAATATAGATGTTGATATGGATGCCTTATTCTCATATATTATTTTAAACCTTCTAATCAATAATTATCAATGCATAATCTACCAGTGTAAGAAATTTCCTTCTTGGCATAAATAATGATTTTTAATCCAGAATATCATATTATGATAAAAGAAGAGCATACTATGAACCTTTAGCTTTGATACTAGTTTGTTGTAGGGAATAAGAAGAAGCTTTTGAAAAGACAAATAAAGAGAACTCTAAAATTTAATGAGGGTTGATCAATTATGTTTTTTACTTGGGACATCATAGAAATACTTAGAGTTATTTAGCTTCAAAGAAATATTGTAAATGAACATGAAAAATCAAAGAATTCCATGCTAAACTTCAAATTTACCTTCTTAGATCTTATCCATACTAATATAGAAGATGTTGTTGCTAATATGTATGCTAATATGGATGCATTCCTTTCATCTAACATTTTACTTCAACCTTTTAACCAATAATTATTAATGCAGAATCTAGCAATGTAAGACATTTCCTCCTTTGCTGAAAGGATAATTTCTTATATGGAATCATACTATAATATAAAAAAAGAGCATACTGTGAACCATCTGACTCTAATATCAATTATAGCAAAAACTAAGAAATTTTTTTTTGAAAAGACAATTAAAGAGAAGATCAATTATGTATACTACATTTGAACATCTTAAAAACACCTTATTAATTTGAAAGAAATAGTACAAATGATGAGTAAAATAAAAGAATTCCATTATGAACTTTGCATTTATTGCCATATGTATTGTCCATAATAATGTAAAAAATGATGTTATTAATATAGACATTGATGTGAATGCCTTCTTTTCATCTAACATTTTCACTTTAACCTTGTAATTAATAATTATTGATGTGGAATTTAATAATGCAAGAAATTTCCTTCTTAGCATAAAGAATGATTTTAAATGTTGAACATCATATTATGATGCAAAAAATAGCATACTATGAACCTTTAGAGAATTTCACAAAGATAGATTGTTAGAAGAACTTTGTGGGACTTAAAAAAAGATTTGAATAACAAATAACTTGACTTAATGGATGTCTTTACTTGAATTTGTAAATTCAAGAGAGGTTTTTTCCTACCAAATTGGTAAAAATAGAATATTTGTTGGAGAAAACCATTATCACATGAAGCATCCAATAATAATTGTGTGAACATGCGAAATTGTATTCAAGTGCATATGGTTGTTCTTATCTTTTGAAATCTTAATACATGGTTGTTGCTCATCGTCAAAATATTTTCACTTTAAGAGATGATGTATGATAACTAAATCATCCAAAGTTGATTAAAAAATACATAATTTATCAAGGTTAATCACCTTATTAGTTAGCTATCAAGTCTAGATAAGTTGATTAACTACATGGAACAAGTGGTTAAGGAGGCTTGGATCTTGAATCTTCAAGTTACTTGAAGTTTAAATCTTGACTAAATATAGTAATCAAGTCAACTTAAGATGGTTGACTAAATACAGTAATCAAGTCATCTTATTGGTTTATTATTTATTATGATTAAGGTAACTACAAAGTTAATATTCTTTATACAATAATTATGTGATGCTTTTGACTTTTATAAAGTGAGATGACTCAAGTATCAAGTTGATCCTAAAAAAAGGCAATGCAAAAAATAATAAGAAAAAAATTTATTATAGCATCTAGTCAAGCAAATTTACCATTGGTATAAAAACTAAGCTGTAATTGTTGCAATAAAAAAAAGGTAAAATTAAAGTAAGCAGAATAAGGGAAAAAAGTAAAATGCATATATGAGCATATATATATGCAAAGGCAATATGATTATATGTTATTTTCTTTTTTCATGTATTTTAAAAGAAAAGAAAGACAATGGAGTTAAAGTTGGCATAGATAAATTGGTTGGATAAAGATATATTCAAGTAATTTATGTCATTATTGATGGTTGGCATGTAAGGAACTATAGGAATTCATGAAAAAGGTAAAACAAGAAAAGCAATTTACATATGTTGTTTCATTATTAAATTCAAGGCATGGAAAGTACGTTAATAAAGGATCAAGGAAATCAATCCATTATGTAAATATGCAATGTATATGATTCCTATCACACCTACATCTGGTGTAACATGCTCTCATAGCATAATTAATAACTTCCTAAATATTTCATTATAATTCTACCTAAATATTTCATTCACCTGTATTCTTGTATTTTTTCGCATTGCATAATTTGCAAACATATCATGCATACATCATATAATGTCTGTAAGTCTTTCATGGTTCTCATCACATATTATAATCGTATCGTATTAGCAACACATAGTGATAACATAATCATATATACATTATAAAATAAGCAACCGTGTACTACTGCCAAATGAGCAATGATATATGCTACATAACAAGAAAAATGCCTCAGAGTATAATACATAAGTCAAGACTATCTTCAAGATAGGATTTCCTGAAAATCCCAACCTTTGTTAACCGTTAATCAACTAATCTTGATGTTCCCCAAGTGGTCTAGATCCTGTATTTGTCAAATGACAAACGTTGAGTATATAACTTAGTGGTGTTATAAAAATGTATACATAACATGATCATAAATAATAGATAACATTTGAGCAGCAAAACCATGAGTAACAATCATTGAATAATATATCAAGATCATATGTTATCATTTAACATGATACTATTTCCCATATAAATATTTTGTATTAATAATGTAGAAATAAATACCATATGAGGCTCTTTGTAACTTTTCCTGTATTATATATCATATATGAACATTATTGAGTACATATATGTATGCGATCTGTATATGTACATGCATTATACATCATCATCATCAATCTTTATGAATTCATCATGTATGAATGATAAGATGTATCTGTGAGAATTCATTCATGCCTTTCACTCTCCCTCTAATCCTTTTAACATCTCATTTCTCGTTTATAACATTGTGCATAACTTTTGTACTAGCTCCTGTATGTACTGGTACTCATCTTCTGTAGGAGGGTAATATAACTGTATTGTTTAGTGAACCTGTATTTCTTTCCATGTAGGAATATTACTGTATGATTCCATTAAGGGAATCCATTTTCTATATGACCCAATACATTCCATTTCATTTTGTATTATAACATCACTCTTTTTTTTCTTTCCACTTTATAAACACTTTGTGAATGCCATGAATATGCTTTTACCCTTGAATGATTTATGACATGATATATGGTCAATATGTATATGATCTTATGAAATGATGATCATAGGGTATAATTACTCATTCATAACTCATTCCTTTAATATCATTCACATTTAAATATAATACATTGATTCAAAACCTTAAACGATGTCATGAAGTATAGAGCATAAACATATCACCTCTTTACCCTTATTTAAACCTTGGGTGGAAGTATGCATTTCGTTATCTGGACCTGTAATATTTTCATCTCATATTCATTTAGTATGATCATTCCCATTTTACACTTAACTTTGTACTTTAGAAAGTCAATATCAAATCATAACATGTAACGTCATCCTACTTTCATTCATAATGAGCATTCAAATTCCATCCTATTCCATAACATTTCACACTTCAGTCCATTCACCATAATGTACATAGCATTATATGCCTTTGCATTCAAGATTAATTGTATATATAAACATGTTGTATTAATCATGTTTTATACCTTTACGTGTATATCCTTAGGTATAATTATGAGTTAGAAGGCTTAGGTAGGTATACCATTAAGTTTAGATGCCTTAAACACTCACTCCTTAAATGGTCTAACCATGCATACCAAGTAACTATTCGTTTGATCAAATGCACTATTCATTTGGTATAGGTTACTATTCATTTAGTCAAATACACTATTCATTTGGTCAAGTGCACTATTTATTTAGTCATTTTTATCATGAATCCCTTTATATTTTACTTCCCATTTTCATGCCCTTTTATGGTTCTTATGAAATAATATATAAACCATGATAAATACTCACAAATAAATCTTCATCTCATGTAAATTATAAAGTAAAATTTCATATAGACAAGTTACCAAAATATAGGCATTTAGAGTATGCAAAAACTTTATTTATCAAACTTGACCATTTATGTTTACCATTTTATACCTTTGTGTTTCTAATGGAGCTTTTGTATAACTTAATGAGCTTGAAAATAAAAAAACTTTATATCATTAGAAACTAGACTCAATAATCTTTAATTTGAGCTATTGCTTGCAATTTTTGAAATTCATTTAGGCTATCAAATTGTAAAAGCTGCATACTAAAGCTTTTTACCTAATTTCTGCTCAAATGTAATAGTCCTAATGATGTGATTTTTTTACCAAGCAAATGACTTTCAAATTTTGCAAACCTTGCACCATTAGAAACACTATTTAAAGAGCTTTCCAATGGTGTATTTCAAAATTTTTTGGATAATACTAAAGTAGAAAAAATGCAATTACTGTAAATCTCTAACTTTGCTTTTAAGGTCCATTTCTAGCAAACACTTGCATATATCATGCATACCTCTTTCCTTAAGCATCCAAATTATTTCAAAATTTTACTAAACTAAATACACATACATATGCGTGTTATACACATTTATAAGTCAAATTTTCCAGCCAATATGCATTTAAACCCAACCTAAGACAACCATACGCAACCATACACACATGTTGCCTCTATTGCATTCATTTGTGTATATTACTTTCAAACTCATCCCAATTGCATTAAAACTTTATTTTCATCATTATAACACCATAAATTCATCATATTTATATATAGTTTAGTGATTTATACATTAGAACAAAATTATAGAGGTCATTTCCAAGGAGGTGAAAAATCGAGTAGTAATTATTTTCCATGCACTTTCCTACTTCCTATATACTTTTCATGCATTTTTCTTATTCTTCTTCACAATTTATCAACTTATTCACTTCATGAACACATAAAACAACCTCTTAAGAATTATTATCATATAAATTAGGCTAAGGTTTTCATACATATTCATTCCATACATAAAACTCAATCAAAATGCATCAAACATGCATATTTAACCTTCTTTATTCATTTTCTTACATCAATTCATCAAAACTCATGTACAAATTCAATAGCATGAAAATCAAATTCTACATAAAATTTTACCTTGGAAGCCATGATTTCCCTAAGTTTGAATGAAAAATGAGATGAAGAAGATGAGGTTTGCTAAAGGAAAGAAGAAATGGTTATGACAAAATCATTTTTCCCCTCTTCTTAACCATATTTTATTTTATTTTTTAATTAATTTTAATTAAGGTGAAGGAAGGGTTCAATAAGAATGTGATAAGTGATACCTTTTAATTGGTTCCTTCCTTAAATTATCCCCTTTTTTGCTTTAATGATATTTTCTTTTTATTTTTGTTATATACTTCATGACATACATAACACACATCACCTATCATACATACATAATTCAAATTTCCAAAAATACCCTTCTCTTTTAGTAAAATTACCTTTATACCCCTAAATGCACCTTAACTTATTTTTAATTCTACCTTCACTATTACTTTTATTTACCCATTTTATCTTATGCATTCTCATTAAAGTACATATTTAATATATCAAAACATCATATTCGAAAATCCTGTGTGGAAGTGGAAACACTTGCAATTTATAATGGTTCGGCTAAAATCTTGCCAACGTCCACTTTCTCCTAAGTCTCAACTTAGGGTTCCACTAATATCTCAACCCAATTACATAATGGATTCCCAAATGAATCCAATACCCTAGTGTTTTCAAGGCTTACACTCTAACCTTTA